>NW_004624804.1:8045016-8125148 GCF_000247695.1 Heterocephalus glaber | reverse complement strand
ACACACACACACACACACACACACACACACGCACGCTGTCACACCCCCTCACACAAACCTCTCTCCCACAGAAACCTCACTTGGGTTCTTATCAGACAGGGCAAACCGCAGGACTTTTCTAAGCCTAAGGCCCACACCATCGTGTGGCACGTTTTGGCATCAAGATGTTAGCGCTGCCATGGTTCAGTGTCAGAGCTATTATGGTCTAGTGTTTCTATTTTTCAAATAAACTATTTTAGAACAGTTTAGACTAACAGAAAAATTGAAAAGACCGTACTGTAGAGGTGTTTTTGTATCACTCATACCTGGGTTCCTTTGTTATGATAGTATGCCAAATTTGTCAAAATTAATGAATTGGTATTGATACATTATTTTAAGTAACAGTTCAGATTTCACTCAAATTTCTTTCACTTTTACTGAGTGTACTTCCCACCCAGCATACCCTATCATAGTCTCATTGGAAGGGTATGTATTAGTCACTTGTCTTATCACTGTTGATCTTAATCTTGATCACCTGGCCAAAGAAACGTTTGTTAGGTTTGTCCACTGTAAAAGTACTTTTTCTCCTACCCTTTGCACACTGTATTCTTTGGAAGGAAGTCACCATGTCCAGTCCCTTCTCAAAAGAGTCGGAGAGGGGGACCTGGGGATGGAGCTCCGTGCATAGACCCTGAGTTCAATCCCTAGTACCACACACACACAAAAAAGCTTGATGGCAGAGTATCTACATACATTATTTGGAATTCTTTTTTACTTTTTCTTTTCTTTTCTTTTCTTTTCTTTCTTTCTTTCTTTCTTTTTGAGACAAGGTCTTGCTGTGTAGTTCAGGTTGGCCTTGAACTCATGGGAATCTTCTTGCCTCAGCCTCCTGAGTGGTGCTGGGATGACAGGCATGCACCACCATGCCTGGGTTATTTGGATTTTTTAAAAAGTTTTTTTGAACCAGAATCTTATAGCCCAGCTATATTTAGTTCAGGCTGACCTCGAACTCTGCCTCAGCCTCCCGGGTGCTGGGATAATAGATGTGGGCCACCATGCCTGGCTCTTATTTGGAATTCTTAGGCAAAGGTATTTTTTCTATTATCCCCCATTTATTTATATATATTCAATCATTCATATCAGTATGAATATAGAAGTATTTATTTCATACTTTGGGTATTTTGTTGTTCAAATTATTCCAAATTAATCTGTTATCCAAATTATTTTGTTGTTCAAATATTTGGGCCATTGGAAGCTCTTTCAGTTAGCTTCTGTGTCCACGTGTAGTACCTACATATTCCTATTATTTTTGTTTCTGTAGCATTTCCTTACTATCTATAAATAAACTGCTCCAGGCTCAACTTGTACGTTTCCTGCCCGAGTCCTAAAATCTATCATTTCTCTACAGAAGAGTGTCAGGGCCAAGTTTTAATCCTAGCAAGTGTGTGTCTGGAAGTTGGGGCAGATCTAGCAGGTAGGCACCAATAAGAGCCAGCCTGCCCTTTGGAGAGGATTTTCCCAGCAGTTGCAGCCGGAATTGCAAGTCCTTAGCTGAGAAATAGGTGACTCACCAGCTCTCCAGGTTGTCTCCTCCCTCGCCCTCTCGCTGACAAGACTGTACCTAAACCAGCTGAGACAGAGGGACCTAGGTCAGAAAGTGTCCCCACCCAAGGGGCCAGAGAAGAATGGACTGTCTCAGGACTTTTACCTATGCCCAGCCGGGATCTCTGCTTTTGTGTGTTGTTTATATATGCCCCTCTACCTGCAGGGGGATTAAATGGGATTATCCTCAAATTTACAGCTACAATAAAACTATTATTAAAACTCAGGTAAAAGGACAAGAACATTGTAAAGAAGAGAGCATGGGCATGAATGTGTTTGTGTTTGCTTGTGTGTGTGTGTGCAGTAATTTTTTTTCCCAGACATCTGGGCTAGGGCAGCTTCCTCAAGCTCCCTCAAAGATTGCTAGAACCAAGAGACCTCTTGGAGATAAACATGCTTCACCTATCATTTTACAGCACTAAAAATGGTGAAATGATTTTGTAGCAGTCACACAGTCAAAGAACTGGGCACATTGGGATATGTCTTTGTTGGACTGGTCTTTTAGAATCCCTCTTTTTCCAAGAGAACAAAAAGAACAGCTTTTCATGGGGATACAATGGTAGGAAAGAGCCTCTAAGACCTCTTTCACTTGGTAGGTGGATAAACTTTTTTTTTTTTTTTAAATAGGGTCTTGCTGTGTAGTCCAGGCTAGTGTTGAAATCACTATGTAGCCCAGGCTGGCCTCAAACTCATGGCAGTCTTCCTGCCTCAGCCTCCTAAGTGCTGGGATTACAGGTGTGCACCACCGCACCCAGCACCAGATGAATAAATTTATGTGGATGTGATTGAGAAGTTTTGGAGATTCTCCAGCTACCATTAGGATTATGAGCATCCCCAGACATGGATATAGGAGTTAGAGGATATATAACCTGGGATGTGGCCGTACTGAGGACCCTACCATTTCTCCATAGTTAAGATGTTAATGGTTATATCCGCAACTTTTTACTGTTGTCTTGAATTTTTGACAGAGAAAGAAGAGGAGGAAAGAAGGAAGGGTGAATTAGGAGTCCTGAGACTTTTTTCAAGAGATCTAGAGATTTGAATTTATGGAATTCTGTGCTACCAACTCATTGAGACAGAGTTGTCTCTTTAATATTCCCCACTCTTCCTCTTCCCAACACTCATTCTCCCCAAAACTCATGAATGTCTGACTCCCTGTGTGAACTCTTGTCAGTGAGTTGGGGTTTTTTTGGGTTTTTTTGGTACTGGGGATCCAACTCTGGACCTTAGCCTTTCGAGGCAGGCGCCGGAACCACTGAGCTAAATCCTCGGCCCATCAGTGAGTTTTGTACGGCAGACTGAGATGAAAGACTGCCTTGGGATCAGAGAATGGACTCTGGCCCTGGTGACACTTAAAGTAGCTGCAATAAAGAGACTAAATTAGCATCAGGCTACTACTCTTTTTTTTGTTTAGGACTGTATTTTTTTCTTTTTATTTATTTAGCTACATTGACACATAATCGTACATTTTTATGGCTTATGATGTGTTGCTTTGATACCTGTAAACATTGTGTAATGGCCGGGGATTTAGCTCAGTGGTTTTGCCGCCTGCTGCGCAAGCGCAAGGACCCGAGTTCGAGCCCTGGTACCAAAAAAAAAGAAAAAGAAAAGATCTTTAACAGCTGAAATAGGAATGCATTTTGGTAACAAATAGCTCAGTTTCATCCAAACACAGCTAAGCTCCAGCCAATCCCAGGTCACCACTGGATCAGATCATGTCCACCAAAGGCAAAGGCCTCACTGTAACTAATCAAGTTATTTCTGTACTTTACTTCTGGGTCTAGCTACAAAGCAGAACTTGCTAATCCCTTTCCATATTGAGTGCTGTTTGATTCATGAACTGTTTTTTGCTCAACCAGTTACATTTCTCTAAAGTTTTTCTTTTAACACATAAGAGCACTGTAGGTATCAGCAATGCAAAACACCCAGAACCAGATTCTTTTTCACAGAATTAGCAGGTATGTATCTCTAGTTTCTTTTTAGATCATTTGTTTCACTGTTCCTTGTTTATAGTTGTTGTTCTGTCCAGGACTTCTATCTTCCCTTCTATTCTGTCCAAAACTTCTATCTTCTATCTTCTATTCCACCTTCTGAATTAGGAGATTAACGTCATCCACAGGGACTTCACAAGTGACACTGTCATCCTTGCCCTCGGACTCTGAACTGTGCTCTGACCTGTCTTGGGAACTCTTTGAACTGTCCTCTTCTTTTCAGTCTGCCTCATTCATCTCAAGTAAGCCCACATCCACTTGTATAACTTTGCTGAGGGTCCCATCGATACTTTCGATATTGAAATGACCAGGGGGAGCAGCTGCCATTTCTTAGCTTCTTATTTGCCTGGGCCATCTGTGGGAGAAAGTCCTGAACTTGGCCTAGTAATGGACTCCTCTCTACTGGAACTGTTTGAAGAGTAGGGGGTTTTTCAAGAATTAGGCTTGTGGTTGAGGAGCAACTGGTCCCACATACCTCCTAGGCTGTGGCCTGCAGTCAGCAGTACTTTGAACACTGAGCCCTCCGGGCACTACCTGGTGGGTGCTAAGGGACTTAGCATGGACCTCCTTGCCTCACAGCCTCCACACCAGGCTACTACTCTTAACTTGCTCCTTAGGTGACCTCTGAG
The DNA here is from genome assembly GCF_000247695.1 of Heterocephalus glaber. Next base: position 8,120,947 of record NW_004624804.1, on the reverse strand, counting down.
GACTCCCTGGGGGAAGCTATCTCAGTCTGCAAGCTCCTTCTAGGACAAGAGCAGTGGGTGGCTCAGAAGAGCACTGCAAGTAGGTAGTAGGTGCTGTTGATGATAAGAAAGATATCATTTGGCAATTTTGGGATTTTAAAAAATATTCCAATTGAGAATGTGCCTGAAGAGCCTCCCCAATGAGCTTCTCAGCATCCTGAGTTCCTTTTGCAGAGGGGAAGGCGCTCAGAGCCTGCCTTCAGGTTGACTCTGCAGGAAGCTCTTCTGTGAAAGGGAGACAGAATACTTCTGCGTGCTGAGCTCATGGACGAGTTTCTCAGCCTCTCTCATCATCTGTTTTTGATTTATTGATTGACTGGTTGCGGGGCTGGTGATCTAATCCAGGGACTCATGCATGCTAGGCAAGTGCTTTTCCACCGAGAAAATCCCTGGCCCCCTACAGGGAGCTGATAAATTTGGGATTTGGGGGGGATTTTTTGGTACCGGAGATTGAACTCAGGATCTGCGCTCGTGAGGCAGGTGCGTCGCCGCTGAGCTAAATCCCCAGCCCGATTATTCTTTTCTTTTCTTTTCTTTTTTTCTTTTTCTTTCTTTCTTTTTCTTTTTTTGGTACCAGGGATCGAACTCGAGACCTTGGGCTTGCCAGGCAGGTGGCAGAACCACTGAGCTAAATCCCCGGCCCTCGATTATTCTTTCCTTAATGAAATGATTATGCCAACTCTTTGCTACTCCTGCAAGCATATATGTATAGGGTTTTTGTTTTAATGTGTAAAAGGTTTAATTTCAACACGTGTTCAATTTGAACGGGCTGTATTATGAGTTCTGCAACTCGCTTCTTCCTAACAATACATCATGGATGTCTGTCTCTACCAAGATACCTCGATTTGGCGATTCTTTGTCCTCGTACCTGGGCGGCTCTCTGAGGATCAGCTTTCGTCTCCGTTTTTTCCTCTCGGCGTTTTGCTGTGGCCAGGCCTCGAGGGAGGACCGGGCTGGTGGGCGGGGCCGGGGCTGCTCGGGACCTGCAGATGAGGTGAGCGAGGTCCTATATAAACCTGCAGGGTGCGTCGGGCTGGCGAGCCCTGCCGGGAGAGACAGGCAGCGGCAGCCGGTGGAACCTGGTCCCTGAGTGCCGCAGAGCCTGGGCAGGGCTGGCCCCTCTGCTGCCCCGGACGCGGGCCATGCCGCCGCGGGAGCTGAGCGAGGACGAGCCGCCCCCGCTGCGCGCCCCGAGCCCCCCTCCGCGGCGGCCCAGCGCACCCCCGGAGCTGGGCATCAAGTGTGTGCTGGTGGGCGACGGCGCTGTGGGCAAGAGCAGTCTCATCGTCAGCTACACCTGCAACGGGTATCCCGCTCGCTACCGGCCCACGGCACTCGACACCTTCTCGGGTAGGTCGGGCCCGCGCCCGCCGCGGGCTGGGGTGTGGCTGCAGGCTGGCGTCGGGGTGGGGGTCGTGAGAGACCCCGGGAGGAAGCGGGAGCGCGCCCCGAGGTGGCGCTGCTAGGGCCCGGGACGCCCGCCTCACTCGGTGTCCTCTGCCCCGCCCTGCAGTGCAAGTTCTGGTGGATGGAGCCCCGGTGCGCATTGAGCTTTGGGACACGGCGGGACAGGTGAGAAGATGGGCGTGGTCCTTACTGGATTGGGCCGGGGGGCCCAAGAGGGGGCTGGGAGGACCTCCACCGTGCAGAAAAGGAGAAGGGCTTGGGCTCCAGGATCTCGGGCTCCAGGATCTTGGGCTCCGGCCCCAAGCGAGAAGCAATTCCTGCTCCATGTGGCAGAGAATAAACAATCCCGCTAACTCCCTGGCCTTGCTATCCCAGGAGGACTTTGACAGACTTCGCTCCCTCTGCTACCCAGACACCGATGTGTTCCTGGCATGCTTCAGCGTGGTGCAGCCCAGCTCCTTCCAGAACATCACGGAGAAGTGGCTGCCCGAGATCCGCACTCACAACCCCCAGGCACCCGTGCTGCTTGTGGGCACCCAGGCCGACCTGAGGGATGACGTCAATGTATTGATTCAGCTGGACCAGGGTGGCCGGGAGGGTCCAGTGCCCCAGCCCCAAGCCCAAGGTCTGGCTGAGAAGATCCGAGCCTGCTGCTACCTCGAATGCTCCGCCTTGACGCAGAAGAACTTGAAAGAGGTGTTTGACTCTGCTATTCTCAGTGCCATTGAGCACAAAGCCCGGTTGGAGAAGAAACTGAATGCCAAAGGTGTTCGAACCCTCTCCCGCTGTCGCTGGAAGAAGTTCTTCTGCTTTGTCTGATCAGCTGGGGCAGCATGGCAAGCGAGTGGTAGACAGGAGGCCAGAGACTCCTGGAACGTGGGGCATGGGGCCTTTGAGGGGACTACTGGCAGGGCCTGGCCACACCCCATGGGACTCAGTTCCCTACTGGACACTGGGGGCATGGGCTTCTGACCACCTGCTCTAATGAGCCAGGATGACCCTGGGGCCTATGAGAGGGAAGGCTCTGGTTTAGATTTCTTTGGCTCACAGAGAAAACCCACCCAGCACTTTTGATTTTCACGAGATGGTCTTAATTAAGTGTCATCTCTGAGCAGTTTGGGATCCAGTTCCCAGTTTCCTGTCAGCCTGGCTGAATTAGGACCCCTGGTGGTGGTCTTCACACACACATACCCCAGCACGGGTGAGCCTGGAGAACAGCGAGCAGGTCACCTTTCGGGGCTGGCAGGTGATCAGCCTTGAGTTGGAGAGATGTTTGGGATGGAGTGGGTAAGACAAGGCCAGAGAGATAGAGAGGAGCAGCCATCGAGGCTGGGAGCTGTGGGGACTGGAGGCAGATCAGAGGGGTGGACCTAGAAGGAGGAAGACAAGGAGAGCAGGGCAGGCAGGGCAACTGTGGAGCAGGCTGACACCCGGGCTGCCCTCAACTCCCACAGCCGGAGAGGGCGGGGCTGGGCCCTGGGAACAGCTGGGTCTCAGGACTCCCTAGCCACTGCCCAAACTGGCTAGGCCAGCAGTAGGGCAGGAAGTGAGAGTCAATCCCAGCAAAGGGAGAGGGAGGAGCTGCAAATTAGAGCCTGGAGCAGGAAGGGGTGGGGGTCATCCCTTTCCCCAAGGTCAAGGTTGCACAAACCCTAGAAGGTAAAGCAGCACAGTCTGCAAATAAAACCTTCCATTTCTGAAGCTGCTGTTTCTGTCATTTCCTGGCACAGTCAACCTGCTCTCCCCCATAACCCTCCTCAAACCCAACAGCCTGGATGGACAATTGGGTAGCAAAGGACTCGCGCTAGGTGGAAGGGCGGGGGCTGGACCAGATGGGACAGTATGATGGGAACTGGACTTGGGGGGCAGGTGTGGGGCTCCCTGCATGGGGCTTGGCTTAGCTGGTTCCCAGGACAGCCAGCGTGGGAAGCAGCCTGGAAACGGGTTTCCCCAGGTGTCAGCGCCAGAGCTGCTTTCCCATGACCTCACCAGGTGGGTAGGGCCCCTCCCTTCTCACTCCTTTCCAGAGTAAGGTGCTGGGCTCTGGGGCAATCTCAAGGCCTCTAAGGTTTCTGCTGTGATCCTTTTGACAGTTCACAGGGCCCAGGGTTTCAGGTGGGGGATACTTCCCAGGGAGGCCTTGTGCAGCCTTAAACCTCCACCACCAGCCATGGGTTGGCTGGGCCAGTCCTCACCCTGGGCACGTAAGGACCTAGTGAAGGTTAGGAGCTGGTTGTAAACAGTTTAAATAGTTTTGGTCCCAGCAGTCCTGGATGTGGGGGGTTCCTTAGGAGAGGACTTGGTGAGGAACAGAGATCAGAGAATTTTAAAGAACACGTAGAAAATTGGTAATAAAGTGAGATTACTGCTGAGTGATTGTAAGAGTACTTTTGAACTCTAGAGTTGGGCACATGGGGGTTGTTCATTTAGAGAGGTATTTCCAGGAGATACAGGGGACACCTGCTAGACCTGCTGTGGCAGGTGAGCACTCACACCCATCGCAGTCCACTGGGCCCAGCCCCCTTCCCAACTACAGGGGTGTGTGTGTGTGTGTGTGTGTGTGTAAGAGCATAGCTGAGGGACACAAATGCTAGGCAAGTGAAACCTTAGATGCTCCCCAAGTTGCCTGCCTTCTATCCCCCAGAGCATCAACCACCTACTTCCTTTTGTCCTCTTGAGCCCCTCAGGTGGAGATGCTGAGCTGCACCACAACAACCAGATTCTCAGAGTCCAAACCCCTGCTCCCTGGCCAGCTGTTTCCTTGGCCTAGCTTGGCGCACTCTCCTCTGGGCTAGAGACTCAGGTTCAAGTTCAGCCTCTGACACCATATCTGACCGGACTAGAGGTTTTCCAAATGTTCTGAAGGCCCTGGGAGGTGCCTTGGCAGGGGAGGGCTGATCAGGCCACCTCTGCCCCTCCCCCACAGTTTCTTCCCTGACTTTCTTAGGGTTCCAGCGCATCCATATCACCCACCCTGAATGAAGCTTCCTGTCCTGCCAGCTTCCCAGGCCAGGCCAGGAGCTCCGTCAGGCTCACCTCTACGGCTTCCCACTCCCAGCTACAAGGAGTTGCTGCCTCCCTCTGGCACCTCCCTGACTCAAGGCTGCTACTGGTTTACAATGGACTCCCAGCTCCTAATTTTAGCATTCAAGGCCGCCTCACACTGGACAGCAGCCTGGACTGGATCAGTTTGTCCTACTGATCCCCAGTTATCTCCTGGCTTTGACTGAGTCTTGGCTCTTGCCAGGTTCCCTAGTTTGGAAAGTGCTTCCTGCCACCTCCTAGATGCTGTGTTTCCCAGATGCTAACCATTTTCTAATACCTCCGTCTTCCAGAAGGCACTCTTACCGGTATTAGCGTCCTTACTGCTCTTTTGGCACGCTAGGGCTATTTCAAGTTTTGTCCACTGAGCAGAGCTACACCTCCCCAGACAAATGGGGGGGGGCAGAGAAAGACAGAGAGAAGCCTTACTGGGGCCCAGTATCATCCCACAGGGCTCAGGCTCAGCTGTCATTTGTTGCTGGCCCTTAAGCATTCAGTGATGAAGGCCAGCCGGCCTTGGAGGAGTCTGTGGGGATCAAGGTTGACTCCAGGTTTCAGGCCCAGATTTGCAGCCCCCAGGAGGCTGAGGCCTAAGGGCAATGGCTTGCTGGAAAGGACCTCTGAGGCCTGGGGCCCAAACCTGTGCACGACGAGGGGTTCACCTCTGGTTCCAAACCCACTGGCTTTCTAGCTCTGTGTCTATTTTTTTTTGGTACCAGGGATCGAACTCTGGTCCTTGTGCTTGCTCAGAAGGCTGCAAAACCACTGAGCTACATCCCCGGCCCTCTGTGTCTATTTAACACGGTCTCTCTCTACTTTTCTGGGACATTTTAATTATTTTTTTTCAATATTTTTTGCCATGCTGAGGATCAAACCCAGGGCCTTGCACATGCTGGACAAGTTCATCACCGCTGAGCTACACCCTCCAGCCCCTGAAAAATCTACATTTAAAGGAACATTTATTGTGTTACTTAGATAAAATTATGCTTCACATACATAATATTCTTAGATATGTCCTTATTAAGGTAAGTAGTCTTTAATGTCTATGTAGCCCTTAGTTGATTTTTTTTTTTTTAGGTAACGCTTTTTTCCATGATACTCAGAAAATTCGGAAATCCAAAGTAGAAAATTTTTTAAAAATCCCTTTATGGGCCAGGAATTTACCTCAGCAGTATAGTACCTGCCTGGCAAGTGGGAGGTCCTGAGTTGGATCCCTGGTACACACACACACACACACACACACACACACACACACACAAATCCCTTTATACTCTTATCTCCCAAAGACAATAACAACATTTTGGTGTACTTCCTTTTCATCTTCTATACATATTTCTTTAAACACTTTTTTGTGATCATATTGTATACAATTTTCTAATTTTTTTCATTTTTAAAGAACAAACATTTTTTCATTCTAGTCAAGTTCTTTAACTTTCAGTTCCTGTTTAAGAAGTAGCTCGAAGTCATTTGGGATTTTAGCAATGTTTTATCATGTTGTTATCAACTCTGACTATAAGCCCTAACTACCTGTGTATGACTGTTAAGTGCTTCTTTCTGACCTTAAATTCTTTTTTTTTTTTTTTTTTTTTTTGGTACCAGGGATCAAACTCAGGTCCTTGCGCTTGCGAGGCAGGCGGTGAAACCACTGAGCTAAATCCCCGGCCCTTAAATTCTTTAATATATAGGTTATCTTCTTTTAACTTTTTTTCTCTTACCAGTATAAATGACACTACATCTACAATTGATTATTATTTTCTGCTATGGGTCATTGACTGTCTATAGAAAAAAAAAGTTTTCTCCCTTTGGCTTGGCGACTGGGCCCCAGCAAAATCCCCAGGTGATCGATCTTACAGGGAGCTTGGGCTTCTGTGTGTGGGGATGAACGGTGCGGGGGTGGGGGGGGCTCCTTTCTGTTGAAGCATGACTAGCAGACCGTGGGTGCTCAGTAAATAGTAAATGATGACAAAGTGTGTGTGCATTTGTGTTCATGTGTCCCTGATGTCACGCTTGTGTATTTACAGTGTGCCTTTGTGGAAACCTGATTAAGTCCACATATATACATGTCTTGAAATCTATGTAAAAGCAAGAGGCTCTACACAAAATTTGTGTGTGTCTGTGTGTTCATGTCAGGCCTAAAAGAAATGCGTCTTATACACAACCATATACGTGTGTCTGGGAATGTGTATTAGTGTCTGTGCCTGTGTGTGAGCATCTAGGTGGGCCTGGTTTTGGGGGCTGTGCATCTGTTTGTCTGTGTGGGTCTGTGCCCCATCCATGTGGATCTGCTGGGGGTCTCCTTGAGCATCTTGTGTGGGTGAGCAGGCTGGATCTGGATTGGTGCGTGAGTGTGCACAAGCCTGAAGATGCCACATCCCTGCCTTCCCCACGGGAGCAGAGAGGTGCCCAGGGCAGAGGTGACGCACCCTTGCTGAGCTCCCATTCTCCTGGGAACCAGCTCTAGAGAGACACAGAGAAAACTGCATCAGGAGCCCTGGTCCTTTTGCAACCAGCCCTGGCCCCAGGCAGTAATCACTGCTGGGCTCGCAGAGGTCAGACCTGCCCACTGAGCAATGGCTGCCAGGAAACCTGCTCCAAGCAAGGCTGTGCCGGCAGGGCCCTCCTTGGGCCTGCGCCAGATCCCCTGATGAGTGGAACCAATGGAGGCACACATGAGTCACCCTGTAGCAACAGCAAGGAGTGACTTCCTGGGCCTGGGCATTGCTGCTTTCTACCCCTGTGTGCAGCAATGCTAAGGCAGCCTTACCTCCCTCATTATTGCCTAAAATTCCTACAGCTGAGCTAAAACGTACCCAGATGGCTTTTATTAGCCCCAGTTCTCAGATGAGGAGACCACAGCACAGAGCAACAGTCCAAGGTCAAGGCAGAGCTAGACCTTGGACCTGGGGTTCAGGCCTCTTCCTGTGTTCCATGTAGGGAGTGGGGAGGTTCTGCTCCCAGAAATCTCAATCTCTCTCTCTCTCTCTCTCTCTCTCTCTCTCTCTCTCTCTCTCTCTAGTACTGGGGATTGAATCCAAAGTCTTTGCATTGAGCTACTTCCCTAGCTCTTTTTATTATTTCTCATTCATTTTTTATTTCTCATTAAGTTGCCTATGCAGGACTTGAACTTGTGATCCTCCTGTCTCAGCCTCCCACACTGCTGGGATTCCAGGTGTGCACTTCTGTGCCAGCAGAAATTGATCTCTTAGGGCTGGGGATTTAGCTCAGTAGTTCCGACACCTGCCTTGCAAGTGCAAGGTCCTGAGTTCAATCCCCTGTACCAAAAAAAAAAAGAAGAAGAAAGAAAGTAAAGAAATTGATCTTAGAGCACAGGGTGCTGGGAAGCCAGGTTTCTGGGACAACCAGGTTGTCCTGGGCTGGAGAATAAAGGAGCCAGAGACAGGGCTGGGGTAGGCAAGGTAGATGTGAGCACTGAGTGGGCCTGACCTGCTGGTGGAACATCCTCAGGCTTTCTTTTCTAATCAGGGCTGAACGGTGAACACATAACTGGGATGACTAGAATTCCTTGGCAGACTGCATGGCCACTTCAGCAATAACCTTGGTCTATGGTCACCTTCCTGGCCTCTGGAAGGTAGACTCAGTCATTGGCACTAGGTCCATGCCCCCTTGACCAGCATGCCTTTCTCCCCAGAAGATGCCCTGGGGCTGGGGATGTATCTTGGTGGTGGAGCACTTGTCTAGCATGTGGAACATCCTGTATTCAATTCCTGTTACCTCCTCCCAAAAAACAAAAAACCCAAAACCAGACTGATGACTCCCTGGGCCCCAGCCAGTGAGAGCAGCAGGGCTCTGGGCCCCATGTGGGTACAGGAATTCCCTAGGGCCCCTTGGAACTGGCAGAAAAACAGACAGACCCCTCCCCCGAACAGTTGATCCATGATTGCTCCCACTCTCAGATGTGCATTCTCCACGGCCAGGCGCCTCTCTCTCCTTCCTGAACTCCTATCCCGGCTTGTGCACCGGCCAGCAGAGCTTATCCCTGCAGGTCTCCCCCAGGGACAGCAGGAGGCTTTCCTGGAGAAACGGGGACCCTGGATCCCTGGCACTGTGCACATTTCTCTCCCCTACTCTGGCCAGCAGGCTGTGTGCTCTGTGGACAACACCCTCCCTGTGAAGCCCCGAGACTTGGCCTCCCATTTCAGCTTCATCCTGACTTGCTGCCTAACTTGGGTAAATTATGGCCTTTCCTCTCATCTGAGTTTCTCCCTGTGGTGAAGTGGGGCTAATGCTCTCTGCCCCTCCCTGGCTCCCAGGGGACCTGCACAGATAAGCAAGATAATCGCTGAGAACTGATTTGGAGGAAGTTTCTGAGCGCCAGGTAAGAGGTATCAGTGCTGGCCTATGTTCACATGGGTGTGGACTTTTGGTTCCCAGCCTCCTGGGGTTTGGGACCAGCCCTGACAGCTTCTTGGCTTGTGGTTCCTTTGTCCTACTTCCTGAGAAAGGACAGAAACCAAAGCCAAGAGCTCAGCTGTCTGGAGAAGATGAGACTTGCAGAGGCTAGGGCTTGGGGCTCTGGAACCCTGGCTTCCTGGCCCAGTTATGGCCCCTAGCTGTGTGACCTTGGGCCAGTCACTGCCTCTCTCGGGCCTCAGTTCCTCAGCTCTGTCAGCTCCCCTACCTCTGAACTCAGAGGGGCCTACAGCCAAGGCCCCTCTGAGAACCCAAGGCCATTGTGTCAGGACAGAAAGGATCTTGTCATCTAGTTTAGCACCTTTAATTTTCATGTACTACTGTGGGCCCTCTCTCTGGGGCAATAGACTAATCTGAGGTCATAACTCAAGGTCATAAACTGCTTGCAGGGGATCATAGGGAGGGGAAGGTGGCTCAGAGAAAACCCCCCAGAAAGACAACCCCAAGCGAGCTAGAGGGTCAATAGCGAAGCCTTTTTAACTCCAGGCCTCCTGGAGCTCTCTTCTACCTTTAGCCTGTCCCTCTAAGTAGGTGACCTCCCTTGGCCAGGCCTCCCTTCATCTCCACATCATGGTGGTCGCAATGCTTGGCAGCGTTAAAAGCCTGTGGCCTCTGGGCCTTGGATCCTCTCTGCTGCCGCACCTCCTGCCACCCCTCTGACCGAGTCTGCTCCTCCCCTCCCCTCCCCAGCCTGCCTGCTATTGTTCTTTCCCATCATTCCATCCAGCCCAAAAACCAGAGGCTCCACCCTCACCAGGCCCAGACCACTCACCTCTGGGCCTGCGGGACTTCAGCACACACACCTGCAGCCAGGCTGCTCGGAGCTGCCCGGACAGCCCACCGGAGTAGGACTCCTATGCTTTTGACTTGATCCTGACCCTAGTTTTTTATGTTCCTCCTTTATTGAAAAAAAAAATCTCATTCCTACTTTATATGCATGTTGTCTCATAATTTATAGATGCCAATAAACTGCCTTAAACCCTTCCCCATAGGTGAGGCCTAAGCAAACAACAGCTAAGTGATGACATGAAGTCAACAACGCCGGTCCCCATCTGGTGCCAGGCGGCCCTTCACCTTCTGCCTGGACCTCCTGAAACTGCCCCTCCTCCACATGTCCCTGTTTCTCTTGGTGGCACTCCCACACAGCCAAGCCTCCCAGCATCAAGACCCGGCGGCTCTGCTGACTCATGCTGTCCATGCACAGCCCAGTCGCCCAGTCCTCCACTGGCTTCCTTTCTCAGATGTCTCCAAGCTCCCTTTTTTCCCATCCCCACTGCCTGGAGCCCAGTACAGAGTACAGGGTCTGATGATTTGTTCCTCTCTTATATATTGCAATACTTTTTCTTACTACAAAAGCAATAGATATTTATTGCAGGAAGGTTAGAGACTGCAGACCGAAGCTGGACATGCTGACACACACCTGTTGTCATCCCAGCTACATACAGGCTGAGTGAGCAGGAGGTTGGCAAATTCAAGGCCTGTGTGGACAATTTAGCAAGACCTTGTTCCAAACAATAAACAATAAAAAGGGATGGGGATTGTAGCTCAGTGCTCAGGGCTCCTTGAGTTCAGTGTCTAGTACAGGGGTGGAGGGACCCAGCATCTGTCATTATCAGGGAGAGATAATACCATGAAGATTTGAGTAAATATCCCTTTTCAGGTTTAGGGCTTGCTTTTCTAAACATATAGTCACCCCTCCTTTTAAAATTCCACAAGGGGCCTCTTTCTTTCTTTCCAGGCCTATTCTGTTGATCTTGCTGTTCTGAGCTCCAGCTGATACAGCCCCCTCCCCAGCCGGCCCAGGTGGGAAGGTGAAGCCAGGAGTTCTCTCCAGAGCTTGTGTGTGTTGGGGTGAACCAGGTGGAACCTGGGCTGAAGCTCCCCTTCCAGGTTTGGCCTTCCAGGTGAGGCCATTCACCGCAGCCCCTCCCCAAGGGAGCTTGAAAGTACCATCTGTCCTGGCTCTTGTCCTGTGAGGGCTGGATGGGGACAAGGTCTTGTGCAGTAGGGCAAACCGCCCCTCATTAGGCCTGTTTGTTTAAGTGGGCAGGGATGGGTTTGGGAGGAACAACACGATTTTTGTTAGTGTTCATTGGAAGTTTTAGGACCAGTGAGTTTGGAGAGAAGTCCCCAGATGTAGAAAGCAGGAGGGGTTTGGGGGAAGAAGGTGATGCCTGGAGGGTCCCTTAAATACCTAAGCATGGGAGCAGCAGGCTGGGAATGATTGAAGGCCTGGCTGAAGGCAAAGGACCCAAGGCTTAATGCCTGGCCTGCTGCAGAAATATGAGCAGGCTGTCAACAGGGCCCCAAGTTTATGCAAGAAGCTAGTAATTTATATATATGAATTGAATTCCTGATTCTATAAATGCTGGCAACTAATTAAAGGAATTAAACCACTGTTTGGGTCAGAGTATGATGGAAAGCTACGGGTGTGCAACTTTGTCTTTACAGTTCTAGGGACTGAACCCAGGGCCTTTGCACGAAGCTACATCTTCAGCCCACTTATTCACTCATTCATTCATTCACTTATTCATTTCCAGCTGGGCATCGTGGTGCATGCCTGTAACCTCACCACCCAGGAGGCTGAGGGAGGATGAGCACCATTGAGTTTGAGACCAGCCTGGGCTTTAGAGTGAGTTCAAATCCAGACTGAACTACACAGAGAGACCCTGGCCTGCTACCTACTCCTGATGCAGGGGCTCCCCCGACCAGTTCCCAACTGCACAACTGCACGGTCGCCACCCACCCGCCTTTCCACACCCTTCACAGGGCTCTGAGAGACAAATGGCGCAGGTGCTGCTCCCTAAAGAAAGGAGATCCGTGGTCCCTGCTGCCCATTTCCGCTATCATTTTGTTTGGTGTGGGACTCTCACACCCATGTCCATGTGCACCTACTCATGTTTTCCCAATTATTCTAGTACACATGACATAACATTTATACTGTATTTCTCCTTGGCACTAATTCAAGTTCCTTACTCCCCACTTATCTTGATTCTTTCTTTTTCTTTAAAGCATTTTTTGAAAGATGTATTGGCACATTTTAGATACCCAGGATGATAACACGCACAGGGAATTTGCACCTGTGCATGATATATCCTGCCTCTTCTTTTTTCCCATCCCCCTGACCCCCTCCTCTCCCTATATACAAAAGCTTTGTTTCCATTTTTTCCTTCTGCACCAGTCTGCACTCCCACCAACAGTGGACAAGGGTTCCTTTTGCCCCACAGCCCCTCCAGCATTTGCTATTGGTGATTTCTTTCTTTCTTTCTTTTTTTTTTTTTTTGGTACTGAGGATCGAACTTGGGACCTTGTGCTTTCAAGGCAGGCGCTGGGACCACTGAGCTAAATCCCCAGCCCACTTGGGTTGCTACTGTGAATAATGGCGTTGTGAATATGAGTGCACATGTATCTCTCCTCATAGACCTTGTTTGCCTACTTAATACTTCTTGCCTGAAGCCATTTCTCAACCTTCTTAATCTCCCTGGCTTGACCAGCCTCTGCTTCTTTCCAACAGCCAGCTCTTGGATACTTAGTATCCACAGCAGGGTCCAGCATAGGGAACAACCGGGGTGAGCAGGAGCCAGTCAGTCCCTGTTGCAAGGAGCCTGGACAGATGTGGGGAGGCACGGTGACTTGGCTCCGCTGTGTGCGGCACATCACGAGTGCACGGGGAGGACAGGGCAGCTGTGAACTTTGGCTAGAAAGCAGGGGAGAAGTTTTTGAGCTGGTCATAGGGTAAAGGAGGATCTTTCCAGGGCCAAAGGGATATTTGAGGTAGAGGCAACTGGCAAAGCAGGGTGGCAGGCAAGAGACTTCTAAGAATCATTTGGGTGTGGACAGAGCAGAAGGCACCCGGGGAAGTCCCAGGGACCAAATTGTTACAGTATTTGCATCCACGCTGCTTGCATTCCAGAGGATAACTCCGGGAGAGCAGGCTGCATCTCGGCCTTAATGCTTAGAGCCTGGCACCTGGCTGAACATGAACTTCCAGTAAACCCCTCACAGGAAGACACAGCACGCAGTCGTGGTGAGAGCTCCTCCTAGCGGCCGCTACAAGCTCCCACTTCCTCCCTCCAGAGTGATACGATGAGGCTTTGCCTGGCATTATCTCACGTGATCTCCGCCCCTTCCCGAGAGGAGAGGATGCTCACTCCAGGCCAGCAAACACTAAGCATTTACTCTATATGGATTACTTTTTTTTTTTTTTGGTACCGGGGATTGAACTCAGGACCTTGCGCTTGCAAGACGGGCGGTAGAACCACTGAGCTAAATCCCCAGCCCCTCTATATGGATCACTTTTATGGGCGTTGGAATGGCGTTTGAACTATTAATCACCCAGCTCCAGAAGTGCTTCGAGAGAACCAAGAATGAAAGCAGGAGAGAGACCAGAGAGGATGGGCGAGTGCCGGGCAAAGGTTAGGAAGGAGAATACAGCCACCTGTGGAAGGGGTCAGAGAATGAGCTCCACCCCTGCCTGCTGCCCACCTAATATTTGTTGAGCAACTAGTATTAACTGAGGTCATGGCTGGGTGTGGTGGCGCACCGCTATGATCCCAGCACTTGGGAGGCTGAAGCAGGAGGATTGCCGTGAGGCCAGCCTGGGCTACATAGTGAGTTTAAGGTCAGCCTGCCCTACACTTTGAGATTCTGCAAAAAAACCCAAAAAACAAAAACACCCTGAGGTCACAGGGGTACATGAGGTGCTGGAGATCAGCTCACAACCTGGCAGGGAGACAGATATGGACACAAAAGAAGGTGCCCCGTGTGCAGGGTCCTGCTGGCAGGCAGGGGTGTGAACCAGGGAGGGCCAGCCTGCTGGTGCTCTCCAAGTGCAGGACTTTGAAGCTGGGCTGAGGGATGAGAATGGGGAGGTGGTCTAGGCAGACAGCAGTGGTAGAGAGGCAGTCACACCGCACAGGTGTGCGCAGCTGTGCAGCCGTGTACTTGAGGCTTCACACGTGCACTCTCCTGTCGCTCCCACTGGAGTTGCTGGCAGGCAGCCCCTACTTCTCCTGGAAGATTAGGCTGTGGCGCTGCACTGTTAGGGGCTGGATCCAGTCCTCCTAAACCTGCTCCAGTTCCTTGGGAACTCACCTGAACATTTCTGTACCTGGAAAATAGGGATAATAATAGTACCTTTGGGTACTATCCCAGGGTCTGTACTGAGCCAAACTGAGACATGTGAAGAATTCCAATAACGCCTCCCAGGTAACTGATGATACTAAAAATCTAATGATCAGCAGTGCCTAGCACATAGAAGTTCAATGTAGTTTGTGGAATAAATTAAAAATATAATGAAAAGGACTGGGGATTTAGCTCATTGGTGCTGCCGCCTGCCTCACAAGTGCAAGGTCCTGAGTTTGATCCCCAGTACCAAAAAAAAAAAAAAATTAAAAGTATGATTAATATAATTAAAAGTATAATTCTAGCCAGCTGTGGTGGCACACACCTGTAATCCTAGCACTCTGGCAGGACGAGGCAGGAGGATTTCAAGTTTGAACCAAGCCTGGGGAACTTAGTCTTTTCTCAAAAAAAAAGGGGGGGGGGAACCAAGATACATCATGTAAAGGCACAAATTCCCAATGATGAGTGTCATCATGTTGTATGCCTAAAATGTACCAATAAACTTAATGAATAAAAGGCAGGGGACTGGGGATGTAGGTCAGTGCAAAGACCCTGGGTTCAGTTACCAGCAACACACACACACACACACACACACACACACACACACACAATTATGGCGGGGGGTAGACAGGGTAAGTGGCTTAAACGAATGGAGGGGAGTGGGTTGGTGTGGTCCTTCAAATAATAGCTGCTGAGCAGGAGCCCAGAGCCTGGTGAGGAGCTGCATTCCTGTGAAGCCAGGGCTTCTGAGGGTGTGCAGGGTGGCAGCTGGTGACCTGGGTTGAATGAGGTGGAGATAAGGGCCAGAGTTTGCCAGGCATGGTAGCACACACCTGGTAATCCCAGCTACTTGGAGGCAGAAGCAGAATTGCAAGTTTGAGGCCAGCCTGGGCAATTTAGTGAAAATCTCAAAATAAAAAAGACTAGGGGCTGGGGATTTAGCTCAGTGGTGCCTTGCCTGTCTCGAAAGCACAATCCTGAGTTCAATCCCCGGTACTAGGGGGCAGGGGGAAAGTAAAAATAAAAGCTAGGGATATAGCTCAGTGCAAAGGCCCTACGTTCAATCCCAGTACTGGGACTGGGGATGGGGGTGTAAAGAGCCAGGGTTCCAGTCTGTGCATTCCCTACCTCCAGCTGCGGGGAGGCTAAGACCTGTCCCAGCTACTGAGCAGGTTTGCTGAGAGGCTCAAACCTTAAGTCTCTCTATTGCCCAGCTGCACTGGGCTTCACCCAACCCCTGCTCCCAGGGACCTCTCACCGATTCTCTCCAGTGGTCAAACCTGACACCTCCACCCTCAGGACCAGGGCAGTTTCGGGAGAGGTGGGAAAACCTGACAAACAGGGTGGCCAGAGCCAGAACTGGTTAGATGGGCACTCTCATCTCCCCAGAGTAACCTCATCCCAAAGGCAGAAACCCCACAAAACAAACCATTTCATTTTATTTATTTTTGCAGAGCTGGGGACTGAACACCCAGGGCCTCGTGTGTGCTAGGCAAAGCACTTTGTGTGCCAACCTGCACCCCCAGCTTCATACACCTCTTTTTTGCATGGAGTGCACAGGACCTGGGAAGCTGAGGAAGGGCTGGGATAAGATGTTGGGGAGCCCTGGGGCCAGGGAGTGGAGGATGCAGGATGTAGCTGGGCTCTTCCAGCTCTCACTACTTATCTAGGCTAGGCTAGGGCTGGTTACAGGCAAACAGCTCAATCTTAGGAAAGGAGGAAGACAGCCAGCTTCCGATCCTCTCACCCCCCAGACATTAAATAAAGACAAAGCATCCCCTCTCCAGTGCTGGGAATTGAACCCAGTGCCTCAGGCATGCTACGCACACATACTCTACCACTGAGTTTTGTCCCCAGCACCCCAAAAGCAGTTCTTTACAGCATGAACTACACAGGGAGTCCTCCCTCCCACCCCTGCACTGTGCAGAGTTGAAGGGCAGCTGTGGCAGACAGGGTTGGTTTCCAACACCACCCCAGCTCTTTCCCCAGAGCCAGAGGGTGGCGGCAGGCAGTTTTGAACACAACAAAAACCCAGCTTCAGGCAGGTCCTTCTATGTACAGTAATGGCTCAGGAGTTTTCCATTCCTCCCAGACCCTTGAGCTTTCTCAGGGACAACTGGTACAAGCTCAGCTGAGACTTCTCCTAGAGAGGAAAAGCCTTGCTTCTGAGGGACAAAAGCCTGTGAAACAGGCAGGAGAAGTCTGGTCCCAAAGTATCCCCAGTCTTCAAGAGCAGGGAGCACCCTTGGCTCAGAGGGGCTGGGTCGTGTGATTATAGACCAGGTGTTCTGTGTCTTCAGTGGTGGAGACAGTGGAGCTAGCGGGCGTGGGTGGTGGGTGGCGGTGGTGTCTTTGGAAGGCCTTTCTCTGGTCCTTGAAGAAGCAGTAACCCAGGATGGCTACCACCCCTATGATGCAGGTGACCAGGAGTATAGCAATGGTTATTTCCATTGAGCCTGGGGGCAGAAGGGGCAGAATGAGGGCTCCTAAGGCCTGCCTGGTTCTGATAACCACCCCAACTCTAGAGGAGGGACCAAGGTGAACAGATGCCAAGCGTGGAAGCACATGGGCACCCAGCTCAGACCTCCAGCACACCAGTAGCATAAAGGCTGCCCCATGAGCCCAGAGGGAAGGTGGGTCTCAGATCTGGGTCCAAGTTGTTCTGCTTCAAGGGGCCTCAGGCAAAGCCTGAGACTCTGCAGGGAGACACCTGGCACAAACTTTGCTCTACTTCCATTCCTCGGTATTTCATCATGGCATGCTGTCCCTATGGGGAACCTCAGGGTCCCTCTTAACATGGCTCAGGCAGCCACAGCCAGTCCCATGGAGTATACATCCACCTCAGCAGCAGGGCAGACCAAACCTTACCTAGGCTGGGAATGGAGCTCTCTCGCCGAAGCCCAAAAACATCCTTCTCTGCAAAATGATGGAGGGGAGAGACAGTTGGCTCTAAGGGCTGAGGTTTGGCTGCTCCTGTGCCCCAGCCCCTCTGCACCATCCTCTCTCACGACCAATGCAGGCACTCACGATGAAGGGGTGACCACCCAGATTGGCACAAAGCAGGCCTTCCCTCCACACACCCCAGCCCGCCACCAGGCTCACTGGAGATGCCACGACACGACTCCAGACACTGTTGCTCTTCCCCAAAGTTGTTCTTGTTGCCATAACAACCACCATAGGTAAATCGGGCACAGCGTTCACTGAAGGGGTTGTAGTACCAGCGCGGGATGTTCTCCTGGCAGACCCCAGTGTCTGGCAGGTCTACACAGTGCCCTGCAGTAGGGACAAGCAAAGGGGTGAGTGCGCCCCCAGAGCCTTCAGACCCACCTGGCTGCTGCCCCACCCCCTTCAAGGGCCTGGGGACCCAGAAACACTCCCCCCTTATGCTACAAAGACAAATCCAGGACACTAACATAGGCACAAAAGGAAACTTCACAGACTCACGTGTTTATTCCTCCTTCAATTGGTTTTACCTTTTCTCTCTGTGTTAAGATCTGTTTTCTATCACTGAGTAATTGACAGATTTTTATTTTGTTTTTTGAGACAGGAACATGCTATGTAGTTTAAGCTGGCCTTGAACTCAGAAGCAATTTTCCTGCCTCAGCCTTCCTATATAGTCCAGGCTGGCCTTGAACTCACTATGTAGCCCAGGCTGGCCTCAAACTTGCAGTGATCCTCCTGCTTCAGCCTCAAGAGGACTAGGATTACAGGCATGTGTCACCACGCCCAGCTCACAGTTTAAACAACAATGATGGGCCTCAGGGACTGAGTCTGAGCCTAGCCGCTAAAATGTGCAGCTAAAATTTATTAACAGTGTTTTATTATATTTATTTTTATAATTAGTTTCAACTTGTGGCAAGTCACAGCAATTTTCCACTTATAGCACTGGCCCGGCGTGGTGAAGCTCTGTCTCAAAAAACCAAACCAAGGGGCCAGGGATTTAGCTCAGTGGTTCCAGTGCCTGCCTCGAAAGCACAAGGTCCCAAGTTTGATCTCCAGTGCCAAAAAACAGCAACAACAACAACAACAACAAAAAACCCAAACCAAAACAAACAACCCCAAAACCATTTATGGGACTGATGTGAAATTTCCTTTTCAGCACATTAAGTTAAAAAGTGATTACACAGGGCCGGGGATTTAGCTCAGTAGCACTGCACCTGCCTCGCAAGCACAAGGTCCTGAGTTCGATCTCTGGTACCAAAAAAAAGTGATAACACAATTTGCAGTGGGCAAAGCAATAGTCTTGAAGTTGTCCAGCTGACTAGTGATGTTTGGGAAACAGAGCCACAGAAGGCAGCTGGGGAGCCCCTCCCCTGTGTCAGCAGACTGGCACGGAGGTCCTTTGGGCAATGCCAGCACGAATCCTGGCCCAGGGGGCTCGGGGAGGGCCTCACCTTTGTTACTGGGGAAATGGATATTCTGGAGCTCGTCAAAGCCAGTGCTATCTGCAGAGATGAAAGGTCAGGGGTTGAACCAATAGGGGTCTCTCCAGGGTTCCTGTGTCGGGCCCTCCCCTTGTATTACCCACCCTTTCTCCAACCCCAGGCCTCACATTTTTCACAGGTAGCCTCATCGGAGCCGTTAGGGCAGTCTGGGGTGTCATCACATTCCAGGAAGCTGTCGATGCAGCAGCCATCACTGCAGCGGAACTGAGTGGGCTGGCAGCTGCCAGAGCACACTGGGAAGGGGCGGGATGGTAGGGGATGAGCTTGGGCTTGGGCACAGAGACAGTGCCAAGGGACCGTGGTCTACTTGGGCCTCTCCACCACCCTGGCTTCTCCTCCGTGTATTCTTCTTTTTTTTGGTACCGGGGATCAAACTCAGGACCTTGTGCTTTTGAGGCAGGCACGGCACCACTGAGCTAAATCCCCAGCCCTCTTCCTCCATGTAGACTGAGCACATCTGATGGGAAGGTACTGGGTTGGTAGGGGTGGTGTCTTTGCAGTGAGGAAAGGGCAGAGACAGGCTGGTAGGGGCCAAGCAAAGTGAAAGAGGGAGGAGGAAGCCCACCTGGATGCTGCCTTTCCACCGAGGGACCTGGGGAGAAAGAAAAAGAAGTGAGGGCAGGTGTGGCCAGGCTCTGCAGGGATGAGAAACGGGAAGGAATGGGGACTGCCCAACCACCTCCCTGCCCAGTGAGGAGACATCCGTCCTGGGGAGTCATCTGAGCCCAGGCTGCCCCTCAAAGCCCACCTTGCACATCCTGGCAGGCCAGCATGCACTCCTTCTCCCAAAGGTAGTTGTTCTTGTTACCCAAGCAACCTCCATAAATGAACCGCTTGCAGATCTGTTCTTTGGGCTCATAGTACCAGCGAGGGAAGGCGCCCCGGCAGCGGCCCACTTTGCTGGAGGCCAGACAGTAGTCTAGAAGGGACAGAGCGGGTGAGGGACTGCAGAGCTGCAGTGGGGAAGGGAGGTTGGGAGCACCAGGGGCCACCTGCCCTCCCCGCACCTTCTGTCTGCTTGGCGGACAGCACAGTGACCGTGACGTTCGCTGTGCTCTGGGGATCGTCTGAGCCGGCTGCTGTCAGCTGGAACAGGTAGGTGCCTTCCTTGAGTCCCCACAGCTCCACCTGGTCTGGTTCCTTCCTCTACACACAGGACCGGCCATTAGGCTGGGCAGCCTCCATGCCCTGGGCCGCCCCAGCCACACTCATCACACTCATCTGCTCTCCACCCCACCTACCCGGAGCGGAGGGGAAGGGCCCCAGCCAGCGTCTCACCTCTATGCTGAGGCCGGAGTCACCCTGAAGGAGGTGCCAGTCTGTGTTGCCCACATCCTTCAGCACCAGGGGCTCCTGGGGTTGTACCTTCAGGTCTATGCCCACCCAGGCCCTGGGGATCTGGGTCCCTGGGGAAGGTAAGGGAAGTGAGCTCTCACTGAATGGACTAAGTCTCTGTTGGGAAAGAAGTGGAGTGGAGGCAGCACGAACCTCACCTGGGAGCCAGGCGAGGTGGTGCATGCCTGTAATCCCAGCACGTGGGAGGCTGAGGCAGGAGGACTGCCAAATTCAAGCCCAGCCTTGGCAATTTAGTGACTTAGCAAAACTCTGTCTCAAAATACAAAATAAAGGGTCAGGGATTTAGCTCAGCGGCACTGTGCCTGCCTTGAAAGCGCAAGGTCCTGAGTTCGATCCCTGGTACCAGAAAAAAATAAATAAATAAAAAACGCCTGAGGGTTGTTGCTCAGTGCAAAGACCCTGGGTTTGCTGAAAAAAAAAAAAAGTTAAAGTAAATTGGGCATGGTGTCACATGCTTATAATCCCACCTACTCAGGAGGCTGAGGCAGACAGCTTCAGCAGGAAGATCCCAAGTTCCAGGCCAGACTGGACAACCCAGTGAGACCCTGTTTCCACATAAAAAGTAAGAAGGGCTGGTGATGTAGCTCTGTGATAGATGAACCCTGAGTTCAATCACCAGTACCCCCAAAAAAGTTAAAAGTGATGATTTAAAATCTAAATAAGGAAATCTGTGATTGAAACTCCCTGCACTCCCTCTGCTGGGCCATATCACCCAGAGAAGCCCACCGGGAAGAGGCGGTGGCAGTGGGAACTGGGTGCCTCTGGCTCCTCAGACAGACCCCGCCTCTAGCTGCTGGGAGTTGCATCCTCCCTTAACCTGACGGCCTGTGCCATGCTGTCCCAGCTCAGGGTGAGGGATGGGGTAGGGAAACCGCACAAAGCAGGACTCTTGTCTGTAGCAGGTTGAATGGTGGGCCCCCAAAAGTTGTATCCATGGCAAGGCCCTGGAACCCGTGAATGTGACCTTATTTGGAAAGTCTTTACAGAAGTAATTAAGTAAAGGACTTCCAGATGAGATAAGCCTGGATTAGCTGGGTAGGTCCTAAATCCAATGACAAGTGTCCTTATAAAAACAGAATGACAGAGTGAAAGAAGAGACTGTGGGGAAAGGCAGAGACCCAGGGATGCGGCCATAAGCCAGGGACACCAGAAGTAGGAAGAGGCAGGAAGGGTTTCATTCCTGGAGTCCTGGGGGTAGTGTGTCCTTGGTAACACCTTGACATTGCACTCTGGCCTCCAGAACTCCCAGAACTGTGAGAACACATTTCAGTTTTTACTAATCTGTTACCGGAGCCCTAGGAAATTAATATAGTGCTTGGCAGGGACTACAGTCCAGGGATCAGAAAAGATCTAACAACAGGAAGCTGGGTGTGTACAAGACAAGACAGTGGACACTGCATGAAGGCCACCACAGGCTAGGGAAAGAAGGATTTCTAGAGAAGAAAGAACTTTTTTTTTTTTTGGCAGTACTGGCAACTGAACCTAGGGCCTTCACAGGGAACTATATCCTCAGCCCTTTCTATTTTGAGATAAGGTCTTACTAAGTTACTAAATTGCCCAGGCTGGGCTTGAATTTGCAATCCTCCTGCCTCAACCTCCCAGAGTGCTGAGATAATACATGTGCACCACCACACTCAGGAAGAATTTAAGATAATTTTGTTTTTGCTGGGTTGGCAGTGAAGAATATGGGATGCAGCTTATGACAACAGAAAACATGCAAAACCAAAGCAAGCAGTTAGATTTGTGAGGCTAGTTAGATCGACAGTAAGGAGACCAGTCAGGCTGGGACAAATCTCCAAGTGCCCTAGCTGCCAGGCCAGGGCGTTTGGACAAAGCAGGAGCAACATTGGGATATTAAATGACTAGTGGTACAGAGGGATAGACACTGGTTGCAAGTACAGGAACAGAATCCTGGAGACCTGGCTCAGCAGACAGTGAATTCCAAGATGCAGACCCAGGTCCACACAGCCTAGTGGATGGCCCAGGGCTGCAAGTGGGGAGTTCCTGCTTGGGCAGCAGCTGTTCCACTTCTGTTTGGAAGGGTTTCTGTGCACGAGGCTGGCCAGGGCAGCGGTTCAGGGCATTTGCAACAGGAGGGCTTGGACTCATAGGGCATCCAGGAAATGGAAAGGAAGGGGGAAGGGAGAGATGGTGGCAGGCACGTGGCTCTGGCCTCTTAGGACTGGGGAGGAAGAACTCACTTCCTGCACAGGTGGAAGGGAAACCAGATTTAGAGGGAAGGTGTGGGTTCCCCCATAGAGAAGCTGGATTTGAGACAATAAAGATCCCTATCTGTATAAAGTCTGGCATACCATGGCCTGTGCACTGAATCTGGGTTTTTGGGGGTTTTTTTTTGGTACCAGGGATGGAACTTGGGACCTTGCGCTTGCAAGGCAGGCACTGGAACCACTGAGCTAAATACCCAGTCCTCTGTTATGTTTTTAAGTGGATGAAGGAATAATCTTTTGTGACATGTTAAAAATATATATGTTGGGCTGGGGATTTAGCTCAGGGGTTCTGGCGCTTGCCTCGAAAGCACCAGGCCCCGAGTTCAATCCCTGGTACCAATAAATAAATAAATAAATAAATAAATAATGTGTGTGTGTGTGTTTGTATGGGTGTGTAAAAGTCTACAGGGCTGCAATATGGCTCAGTGTTAGAACAGTCACCTAGCACATATAAGGCTCTGGTTAAAAAAAAAAAAGAGAGACACCTGCAAGCAGGAACACAGCCTGGCCCCTGTCTGCGGCCACTTCCATATTACCACAGTAGAGCAGTTGTGACAGAGACCTGTATCAGATGAAGCCTGAAATACTTACTACCTAGATGTCTACAGCAAGTTTGCTGACTACTGGTCCCCACCACCAACTTGTATAGCCACCCACCATACCTATGTCCTTACCCTGGTTTCAGATGAGAAAACTGACACCTGACAGGTTAAACAAGTTGCCCAGGATCATGGCTGCATTTCTAAACAGTGCATCTGGGATTTGAACCCCGGTCTTTGTGACTTCATTGCTTGTGCTTGATCCAAAACATCATGCTACAGGTCACCACCTGCTCAGAGGTGTGGTTTTAATTGCTTTTATCATCTTGCTTTGTTTTTTTAAGCTTATGCAATACATGTACATAATAAAGTCCCCCTTTTTTCCTTTTTTTTTTTTGGATCGAGCTCAGGTCCTTGTGTTTTTGGGGGCAGGCGGCAGCACGACTGAGCTAAATCCCCAGCCCTTCTTCCTTTTTTTTTTGAGATGAGGTCTCACTGTGTAGTCCATACCAGCCTTGATCTCACTATGTAGCCCAGGCTGGCCTCGAATTGTTCTTTACCACAAAAGCATCCACTTTTACCACTTTGTATGTGTATGTGTGTGAGTGTGAATATCAAGATAGAATTTGACACAGCACCTGCCTGGCAATCTCAAGCTCCTGAGTTTGATCCTCATACCAAAATAAAATAGAATAAAATGCAGTCACAGCCGTGCATGGGAGGCTGAGGCAGGAGGATTGCCATGAGTTTGAGGCCAGCCTGGGCCACACAGTAAGTTCAAGGCCAGCCTGATCTACATAGCAAGACCCTGTTTCAAAAAAACCAAAATAAATAAATAAAATAAAATGCAGTCACATCAACGAAGTCCTAACGGCACCATCTATAGCTCACGGATGAATTCTCATCACTCTGATAAGCTCTGTATCAGTGGTTTTCAACCTGTGTTGGTGATATATGCAAATAAATTAGAATGAACTCAGGGGTATTATTTCCAAAAAAAAAAAAGATAGAATTTGAGCTGGGCATACTGGTGCATGCCTGTAATCCCAGCACTCTGGAAGACTGAGGCAGGAAGATCTGAAGTTCAAGGCCAGCCTGGGCAATTTAAGGAGACCCTCTCTCAAAACAAACAATAAAAAGGGTGGGGGATGCAGCTCAGTGGTAAAGTGCCCCTGGGCTCAATGCCCAGTACCTACCCCCACAAAGATAGTATCTGAATTCATAGCTTTCCTTCCTCAACTAGGCCACCTTAGTTATCGGTATTAAAACACCAAACAGTGTTCACTAGGGGATGTGCCGCCATACACGGAGATGGTTTCCAAGCCTTCATTACCATAAACAACACTCCAGTGAATAAGTTCTTGTACACACGTGTGAGCTAAGTCTTGAGATGAATTCAGACAAGTGGAACATGTGTCAAGGATGACATTCTTAAAGTTGTGGCCAAAGAGCAGAGGGTTCAAGTGTATGAGTGTGAAGTGTGGTAAAGCGATCAGGACAGCTGGTAGAAGGCTGAGTCACAGGATGAGGTGGAGAAAGCAGAGCCCGTGGGGGACTCTGGGGGGACTTGTGTAGGTGGTCACAGAGATGAGAAGACCAGGACACATGGTGACTGAGAAAGGCAGTTCCAGAAGGCAGAGGTTTCTCAGGGAAGTGTGTGAAAGGGCCTGGGGACCTACAAACAGAGAGAAGGGAAACTGCTTGGCTAGGATTCAGGGCAAAGGCGGGGAGAGCAGGAGGAGAGGACAGTGGGCTGTTTAGCAGCAACCCCAGCCCAGGGCCTTGGCCTGCAATCAGGAGAGTACCCCACGAGGCAAGCCAAGGGGGCAGAGCTGGGAGGGATTCCTCCTTCCTTGCATTTTGCAGAAAACCAGCTTCTCAAGAGGGGAAAGCAGACAGACAGAGCAGCACCTCCACCCTCACCTCTGCCCCCAGGTAGAAGGGCAGGCAGTGACACACCAGACCTGGGGCTCAATCAGGAATGTCCCTTCCTCTCAGCTCTGTCCTCATCAAGCCTCCGGCCCCAGGACCAGGGGGCAGATACCCTGCCCTGCCACTCCCAAAAGAGCAAAGGGCTAGAATGGCAATAAAACTTCCCAGCTGCCAGGCCTCAGGACATCTTTGCACTGGGTCATCGTAGCCCTCTGGGAGGGAGGGGGTTGGGGACAGAAGGGCCCAGCAACTCGGCCTCAGTTCCAGGCTTCTGGACCAGCGTGGCCCAGCCTCAGGCTGGGAAGATGAAACAAAGCAAAGCACCCTCAGGAGGGTTTCTCTATCCAACACAAGGATCAAAGAACCACACACTACCTGGTCTGCTTTCATCCCCAGCCTCTGCCTTACCAGCTGACAGTGGAGACCTGACTCTCACAGCTTCCTCCCCTTCCTAAAGCCCTGGAGCACCCCAAGGGCCTAGAATGGCCTGGGGCTCAGTCAAAGCCCCACCCAACTGCTCAAAGGCCCCAGGAAATCCCCAAGCCACCTATCCTGTGCCAAAAGCCAGTTCTGGTGGTTTACAGATGAGGCAAGTGGCCCCTATCCAGCTTAGCTCCCAGGCCACGCTCCAGTTTCAGGCTCTGGCCCTGCAGGACTCCCATGGGACCTCTGTCAGTGCAAGAAGGGCACCTGGTAGCAGTCACTGTCACTTGGTGTCATCACCACCTACTTATCTGGTGCTTCCTTGTGGAATAGGCTCCAGCCCAGGGCTAGTGGGGCTCCATGGCCCAGCCTAGACCTCAGATGGCATCCCTCCTTCCCAGAATCCCCCTCCTTCCTCTCCTCAGAGACCCAGGAGAGCTACTGGAAGGCTGGAGAGCAGAGAGAATCCTTATCCTGGGAAACAATATCCCAGGGAAAGGCTAGAGAGGAAAGTCCCTTCTCCACTTTCCAAACTAGACCACCTCAGACTGCCCCAGCCAGTCTGGTCCCTTGTTTTAATTTCTGGTATCTGCTGGTCACAGACTAGGTGTCTCCTGGAAAGGTGATCTCCTGTGAAAGAGATCACTGGACTTTTGGAGCCCCTCTCCCCAAGTGGGGTGAATCCTAGGGTTACCATTTGACAGCAGTGTTATCCTGGGCAGATTATTTAAATGAGAGGTCAGTTTTCTAATCTAAAAAGCAGATGACTGCCAACAGTACCCTTTTCAGAGACTGTTTTCTTTCTTTCTTTCTTTTTTTTTGGTACCGGGGATCGAACTCAGGTCCTTTCAATTGTGAGGCAGGTGGTGGAAGCACTGAGCTAAATCCCCAGCCCTTTTTCAGAGACTGTTGACCTGAGGCCTGGCAGGATGTGTGATACAGTCATCAGTGAACTGTACGGGGCTAGCAGAGGTTACCAGCTGTGACCTGCTCCGGCCCTGGTGCTCCTCTGGCCAAAACACCAGGAGAGAGAATGGGGAGGAAAAGCTGACCAGCCCTGATCCTAGCTGCCTGGGATTTCCTCCTAATGCTAGGAGGAAAGGGAAGGTGCCCTGGCCTCCACTTTCCCTTATGCCTGGAAGTAAACAGGAGAGCAGACTCTTCAGTTACCAGACCCTAGGTAGGGAGAGCCCTGTCTGCTGTCTGGCTCATGTGCATGAGCACACACACCTGCCTGGACAGGTGACATCCCTCCCCTAGCAGGTACACATACCAGCAGGCTGACTCACACAGCAGCCTTCTTCTTCACCCCCCCCACCCCCCCAGCCTCTGGCTACTGTGCCCACAATGTCATGGCCCATCTTGGGTCAACCCCAGACTAGACCTGGTCTTCAGTCTCTGCCATCTGGCTGTTTTTCAGAGACCACCAACACACCAATCTGTTCCCAGGACAGAGGAATGCTCAGCAGGCCTTTGTCCAGCCAATGGAAGAGACTACAGCCAGGCCCACCTGCCCAAGCCTCAAGGTACCTACAAAAGTGCGTGGCTGGTGCCTTTCTGGTCACCAGGCTGCATCCAGACAGCTCACTGTATGACTCAGCCTAACAGGGCCAGAGGTGGGAATCTGGGGAGATGCTTCCTCTCTCCCACACAGCAGCCCAGAGCCTCTGCACATCCTGAATCAGGAGCCAGAGTCTCTCAGATGTGCCCCTCCCTCATTACATGCCCGCTGTTCACTGTTTATACTGCCTACTTCTGAAGAGTCAGGATAGAACTGGACTTTCCTCCCTCACTTTGTGTGTGCGCGTGCACGCGTGTGTGTGTGTGTGTGTGTGTATGTGTGTTTGCCCACCAGGGAATAGGAGCTGAATCCAAGGCCTTCACATCAAGCTACATCCCCAGCCCTTTTTTATTTTGAGACAGGGTCTCTCTGGCTAAATCACAAATTGCCCAGTCTGGGTTCAAATTTTCAATCCTCCTGCCTCAGCTTCCCAGAATACTGGGATTACAGGCGTGTGCTACCACAACTGGGTTCTAACTTCTCTCCGATGGTCCCCTCTCTCAGAGACCCCATCACCAACCAGCCCCCTTTTCGATACTCTCCCGCTCTATCCAGGATGGCACCCTCCTCCATACCTCCGAAGGCCTGTTTCTGCAGCTCTCTGTAGGAGCGGTAAACCTCCTTCGTGAGGTAGTTGCTGAAGCCGTCCCTGCGGGCAAACTTGCACACAAAGTTCTGCTCGTACAGGCAGTTCATGAGGAAGCAGGAGGAGATAGAGTCCTCCCCGCGGTCGGGCTGCAGTTCCACCAGCGCCAGGTTGCAGTTCTGGGTGGTGCAGCAGGCGCGCACGCAGTTCCTGCCCCGCTGCACCTCGGGGGAGCCCAGGAAGGTGGCCCCGTTGCTGACCGAGGCCTCGGTGTCCAGCACGAAATCAGGGACCCCGCTGGTGAAGCCGGCCAGGCAGGAGTCTCCAGTGGGCAGCTCAGGGGGCGCAGGCGGCAACCCGGCCTCGGCGCCCCAGAGCCCGAGGGCGCACAGAAGCCACACCGTACGGGCGCCGGCCATCATCCTCCCGGGTGCCGCCGCCCTTCTCCCAGGGGAGTGCAGGGCTCTGGGTTCTGAGGGTACCTGGGACCTGCGGGTGGGAACAGGAGAAGACACACCTGATCTGCCCAGAAGACCTCGAGCGAGGCGCGCCGGCCGGGCGGGCAGCAGCCCCTAACAGAGACCCGGCTCTCCACGGGTCCCGGGGCCCCGACCGACTGGCTCTTGGGGCGCCGGGGCCCACGTACCCGGACACATGCGGGGGCGCGGAGCGCACAGCCAAACATGCTGGGAGTGCTGCGCCGCCGCCTCCGCCTC
Organism: Heterocephalus glaber; assembly: GCF_000247695.1. Next base: position 8,093,118 of record NW_004624804.1, on the reverse strand, counting down.
GCGCGCGGGCCAGGGTTACCTGCGCAGGTAAGCGGGAGGGGCTGGGCCTGTGGAGGATCCGGGCCCCGCTTCCTGCGCGGCTTGGGGCGCGGCTTCTGCCCAGGTGCCGGTGCGCCTGCGATCGGCTACTTCCTCCCCCTAGTTTCTGGTGAAACTGAGTCAGTGAGGCCGAGCTCTAAACCTCCGCGCCGCCGGCCCCGCCCAGCCCGCTGCGCCCCTGTCGCCCTGCCCAGCCCAACTTCCGGCCAGGCCGCCGCACCGGCCCACGACGCGGGACCGCGGGACCGCACCGCAGCACCTGTGGGTCCGAGCGCCCGGAGGCCCGGGGCGCCAGGCCCCGTCACTCCCCTCGAGGCGGCTCCATGCGCCCCCTAGGGATCTGGTCTCCCCAGGGCCCCTGTGCCCCAGAATGGCATCCTGAACCCCGAAGGCGGGGACAAGGGCGGGACTGCAGTGAAGTCGCCCAGGTCGGGCGCTCTAGGACCGCAGTCTCCAGTTTCCCTTTCCGGTCAGAGACAGCTTTCCCAGACCCAGGCCTGCTGCGCTTGGAAGGCGAACGAGGGGATGTGGGGTCAGGGTGATGCAAGCGACCTTGCTATCGTTAGCCAAACTTGGGGACATCCTTTCCATTTCTTGGGAGCAAGACAACCCAGAAGCTGAGGGGCTACGCCTGTGAGGGATGCCGCCTCAGTGTCACTGTCAATGCCAGCCCAGGACAGCCCTCTTTCTACCAGAGTCCCCTCCTCTAGGCTTTCCTCCACCCACAGAAGTTCCCTTTTGTTTGAGGCCTTCCCTCATCATGTGTGTCTCCTACCCCTCCTTGCAAAGTTGCCCCCATTCCTGGTGCCCAGGTTCCTCTCCCCACAAAGGGGCTGCTCCTGCTCCGGAGCTGACCACCCTCTACCACTCAAGCGTCCTCCTGGGAGGCTTGGAGGTTCCAGCTCACCGAAGTAACCAAGTCAGTGCCCTGCACAAAACCGTGGACTCCTTGAAACCAAGCCCACTGCCTTTCTAAAGTGAAAAATTTAAGAGCCACTCTACACAACAGGATTAGTCTCTCCCTGCAGTAAAGCGGTTCCCACATGTCCTGATCTCTTAATCCCTGACCCTGGGAACGTTCTTCCCCATTTCCCACCCATAGTAGCTGTCAGCTCCCCTCATTATGGGTGTAGGGGGAAATGGGACACGCCTCCCCTTCATTAGTTTCCTGGGGCAGTCCATGGCCCCTGGCATCATGGAAGCCACAATCATATGTGGGAAAGAAGCAAATGATTGTGCAGTTGCTGGGAAGCCAAGTCTTTGTAGTGATTTGATTCCTGCCTTCCCCCATAGTCTACAATAGAATCCCAAGATTCAAGATTTTGCAAGAACCTTAATACAGGAGAATATTGTCTGCTGGCTTCCATATAAGACAACAAGTAATCCAAATAAGCGAAAATAATCCAAACAAGGGAAATAAAACTTTTTAACCTGCTAGATATCTGCAGTGCAAGTTTGTGTTTTCTAAAATCGAGAAACAACAGAAGTTAAGAAGAAGGAATATTTATTGAGGGAGAAGCAGCTCCTGCCTGACAGGGACAGGAGGAGACACCCACAAAGTTGCCAGGCTTGCCCAGGACCCCATTTCACAGGGGGCTTTTTTTTTTTGGTACTGGGGATTGAACTTGGGATCTTGTGCTTGCGAGGCAGGTGGCGGAACCACTGAGGTAAATGGAGCAAAGTCTCGAGGTGAGGTGGGTAGAAAAGTGGGACAAAACTATAGGCAACTAATAAGATCTAATAGAAATTCACAAGGTGGGCATGAGGTGGGACAAAACCATGATCAACCAATAAGATTACAAATTCAGTCACCCAGATAGTATTGATTAAATGGGGATCAAATGGGAAAACAAGTCACAGTAACAAGCATACATAGTGAACAAGGAATTTCTGAAAAGAAAATGGGTTAGGGAGATTTTAGTCTCCACTTAAGATCCTATTTAGAATATCAATCACTGCTATTTATCTCTAGGGAAGTAGGTAAGTGTAGTACTTTTTCCGTTTTTTTTTTTTTTGGTATGGAGATCGAACTGAGAACTTCAAACTAGCTAGGCAGGTGCTGTGCCGCTGAGCTTAATCCCAGGCCCTACTTTCTTCTTCTTTTTTTTTTGTACTGGGGATCAGACTCAGGACCTTGCGCTTGCAAGGCAGGTGGCACCACTGAGTTAAATCCTGGTCTTACTTCTTCCTTTTTTATGATGCTGATCTTCAGTGAATGTATCTCAATTGTCTTTTGACTCCTCCCTAGCCCTAACTACCTACAATATATCTAATTAATTTAGTGATCTACAGTTGTTATATTATCAGAGGTTTATCCTTGTTATGTACACCATTACAAAAACCTACATTTGCTGCTCATGGTGGCACACACTTGTAATCCCAGCACTGGGCAGGAGGATCACAAGTTTGAGCCTAGTCTGGGCAACTTAGTGAGACCCTATCTCAAAATGAAAAAATAAAGGGTTGTGGATGTAGCTTGATGCTGGTTCAATCCCTAGTACTGGAAAACGAAAACCAAAAACTGCCAGGCATGGTGGCGCACACCTGCAATCCCGGCACTGAGGAGGCCAGGCAAGAAGATTGCCACAAGTCTGAGGCCTACTTGAACTACATAGTGAGTTCAAGGCCAGCCTGAACTACATAACAAGACCCTGTCTCAAAAGAAAAACAGGCCTGGGGATTTAGCTCAGTGGCACCCCACCTGCCTTGCAAGTGCAAGGTCCTGAGTTCGATCCCTGGTACCAAAAAAAAAAGACAAACAATATTTATCAGGTACTGAGAATGGCCAAACCATGTTCATATGGATATCCCACACATCACCCAAAATAAGCAATTGAACCAAGAAGGAGGGACTAGTTGTTTTTTTTTTTTTTTTAGGGACTAGTTTTTATCCTAACCCTACAGATGGCCCTGTAGGCCATGCAGCAGGTAAATGCTGTGGGGATTGCAGCCCAGGTATGCCAACTTCTTTGCCTTGGCACCTGAACACTGGGCTTTATGGTTCTTGGAATTCTGACTTCACCTAGAAGTTCCACGCACTCCTCAAATTCAATTTGCTTGAAACAAAAGCTTATTTTCCAGTGGCGAGCAGCACTGCGTGTGATGTCTGCCACTACAGTTTGAAGATAGTTTGACTCATGTTGAATTATTTTCCCCTTTGGCACTGGGGTTAAACCCAGGCCTTTTGCATTGAGCTACATCCCCAGCTCTTTTTTTATTTCTTATTTTGAGACAAGGCCTTGCTAAGTCACCATACTGCCCAGGCTGGGCTAGAACTTGCAGCCCTTCTGCCTCAGCCTCCCAGAGCACTGGGAATAATCATGGCAGTGGGCACAGCCCAGTACTGCCAAGCTGATGTTGAAATGTGATTGCCCGGGTGGCTGAGTTGGGAGGTGGGGCCCTGGAGAGGGGATTAGGTCATTAAGAAGGATTAATGCCTTTCTCCTGGCCCAGATTGATTCTAGAAGGACTGGCCTGGTTGCCATGGGAGCCAGTGTTACCAGGTGCGCCACCCCTCCCGCATTGCCTCTTCTGCCCACCTCCGCTTGCCCTTCCACTTTTTGGCCATTGTTATGACAATGCGTGAGACCTTCCCCAGATTCGGATGTCAAATCTTGGACTTCTTTGTTTTTGTTTGGTACAAGGTCTTGCTATGTAGTCTAGGCCAGCCTTGAACTCACTATGTAGCCCAGGCTGACCTCAAACTCACATCTATCCTCCCGCCTCAGCCTCCTGAGTGCTGGGATTACAGGCATGCACCACCATGCCCAGCCAAATTTTATGCTTCCAACTCTGGAACCATAAGGTAAATAAACTTTTTTCCCTTTATAAATTATTTAGTCTGAAGTATTCTGTTAAGTAACAGAAAATGCACTATCACATCTACTCTGTTCCTTCCAGGCTGTTGACAGGTGCAACCAACCACTAGGGCTCAGGGAAGTGTTTGCCCTGTGCAGAGAGGCAGAGAGGCCCTGTAGAGACATGAGAGACAAGGCTGTACTGCATGTGGTCAGGCTCTGGGCTCTGGATCTACACTCCTGTGTTTCACTCTTAGTCTCTTGTATAAGCAGTGGGACTTCACTATTATAAGGATGAAATGAGTTTATGCAAAACATTTGAACTTGTGAATATTCAATATGTTACCTGAAAAAAAAAGTGACAGGATTTTATCCCAAGCCACACTGACATAAAAAAACACATTGTTACTAGACTTGGTGGCACACGCCTGTAATCACAGCACTTAGGAGGCTGAGTCAGGAGGATGGCCAAGAGTTTGAGGACAGCCTGAGACTGAGACCCTATCTAAAAAAACGCATTGTCCGTGGGCAAGGGGGCAAGGTGTGCATGAGGTTGTATGGGTGCCAGCCCTAACCAAGGTGGAGCTGAGGCGGTGGTCTCCAAGGTAAAGAGTATAAGAGACAGGACATCCGAAAGATGCAGGGCCTCAGGTTCTGATGCCGCGCCAACTACTCTGAGGACGACCAGGTGCCCATGCAGCAGGTGCACCAGTGCATCCAGTGCGGCTGCAGACCTCTAGCTCAAGCCCAGGCGTTGGTGACCAATGAGTTGGGAGAGTTCTAGGTCTCTCTGGCCCTATGTACCGTGCATTGTGATCCCAAAGCCAAAGATTCGATGGATGCAGGGAAAGGAGCTTCAGGTGAAACAGCAGTTGTGTGGCCAGGTGTGTGGGTGACCACATGAACCTGATTCCAACTATGGCTAAGAAGATGAGGGGGTCTCTCTCCTCCTCTGGGAAGTAACAGTCACTGCCAGGGGCCATTGGGCTGAGGGCAGGAATCTATTTAAAAAGAATGATGGGAGGGGTCGGGGATTTAGCTCAGTGGTTTCACTGCCTGCTGTGCAAATTCAAGGACCCAAGTTCGATCCCCGGTAAGAAAAATAAAAAATAAATACATAAATAAATAAAAAGAATAGTGGGCCGGGGATGTAGCTCAGTGGCGCTGCGCCTGCCTTTTAAGCACAAGGTCCTGAGTTTGATCCCTGATACCGGAAAAAAAAAAGAAAAATAAATAAAAAGAATGGCAATTTTAGTCTTTTAAGTAAAACTTATGAATAAAGAAACTAAGGATTGTAGCAAGTTTAAGACATTGGACTTGCCTCTGGATCATGATTCCTCTGTTTGGATGGATCCTAGAAAGTGAAATGGAAAAACATTGGTGCTAAATTTGGGTCAAAGATAACATAAGAGAGTGTTTTAGGGCCTCATTTTCACATGGCAGGATTATTGCAGATAGCTAAGTTAGTTAGAAATTATTATAAGGCAGTTTGACAAAGCTGGGCCCTCAGCATAGAAAAAAAATTGAGGCACATTCACTGGTTAGCATTATAAAAAGAGAAAAGGTTGGGCTGGGGATTTAGCTCAGTGGTTCTGCTGCCTGCCTTGCAAGTGCAAGAGTTCAATACCCGGTACCAAAAAAAAAAAAAGGAGAAAAGGTACTACACTTACCTACCTCTCCCAGTGATGAACAGCAGTGATTGATATTCTAAATAGATATCAATCTCCCTAGCCATTTCCTTTCCAGAAATTCCCTGCATGGGACATGTTTTCCTATTTGGATCCCCTTTTAATCAATATCACCTGGGTGACTGTACTTGTAATCTTATTGGTTGGTCATGGTTTTGCCCCACCCCATGCCCAAGTTGTGATTTTCCACTGGGTCTTATAGTTTTGTCCCACTTTGTATATCTCATCGCCTCACCTCGTGGCTTTATCATATAAAACACCTTTGAAAAGTAGGGTGAGCGGGCAACCCACTTTCTGGCCCTCCTTCTGTCTCTCTTAGACAGAAGCTATCTTTTCTCAATAAAGTTTTCCTACCCCGCCCCCAGTACTGGGGATTGAACTCAGGACAGGCAGGTGTGGCGCCACTGAGCCGCATCCCCACCCCAGATTTTTCCTGCTCTTAACCTCCGTTGTTCCTAGGTAGAATTCATTCTAGAGAACACTAACTCTTTGCGGATATCTAGCTGGTTTGGGAGTTACATCTATTCCTCCCATACCAGAACCTTATCCTGGCAGTAGAGATCTCCCTGGTGTCATCCAGAGCCCTCCAAGGCACAGATACCAAGAGGCTGACAGGATCCTCCAACCACCTGTGACCTGGTGGAGTCTCTGGACAGGTTTGTAGCCAGCCTGTTTACCAGAAGTATTGCCATACCACTTTCTGCGCGCTGTAAAACAAAATCCAAGATACTAATTTAGAAGGGGAAAAGGGTTATTAGATCTTTGTTTTGCCTTTTTTTTAATATGCAAGACATGAAGTGGATTTAAGATGTGGAGTTGAGAGGGAGAGCAGTTTAGATAAGCACTTGGGAAGGTTCCTTGCGAATATTTGTTTCTAACCATCAAGATGGATGTGCACTTCTTGAAATTTTCACGCTGCGTCTTTCAGCCTGGAGACCATTTTGAAAAGATGAGAGTTGGTGCCACACACAGTATGGCAAGCAGAGCTTCCCTCGATGGCCCATGGGCTTTTGTGGGAGGGAAAATCTGGCAGCCACATTTTCCCCTGCAGGGTAAAGGGTTTGGATTGTGATGTAGATGCTGGTATCCAGGAATGAACAGTGATACAGGAACTGCTGGGAGTTAACAGAGCCTAGAAGTACTGAACTGGAAGGAATCTGGTTTTTACAGCATAGAGTGAAATAAAAGCCTGCACTTAGTAATGCTTCCTCAGCCCCCTGAATTAAAAGCACCTTACTGGGATAATCCCCTGACAACAGGAAGCTCAGAAAGTACTCAATTTGTAACTGCTTTAGAGCAAGGGGTGGGACAGTCCCCACTGTTACTGAACACCGATTTTGCCTGGGCCCTTTGCAGTGTGCAGTGTTCCAGCCCCAGGTGGACATCTTACCCTTTGTTTTTTGTTTTGTTTTGTTTTTTGGTACCGGGTATCAAAGTTGGGACCCTGCGCTTTTGAGGCAGGGGGGCGGCACCACTGAGCTAAATCCCTGGCCGACCCTTACCTTTTGGATAAGGACCTGTTGTCCTTTTACCCAGTCACTACTGCTTGAAATGATAATATAGTCTGCCTGGTGGCTGCCTTGAAGCAGTGATATATTTTCCTAGTGATTTGTTTTTTTTTCTTTTTCTTCCTTCTTGCTTTTTTTTTTTTTTGAGACAGGGTTTTGCTTTGTAACCCATGCTGGCCCTGAACTCACAGTGATCCTCTTGCCTCAGCCTCCCAAATGCTGGAATCACAGGTGTGCGCCAATATACTTGGGCTTAGTGATTTGGTTTTAAAATAGTTTCATTCTCCCACCCCACACCGCCCCCTGAAAAACCCCATATTGTCTACACTGTTTTGCCGCTGCTTTTAAAAAGAAAACTACACCTGAAAGAAGAGACTATAAGGCCTGCCATCCAAGTGGTGAACGGTGGGAATATGGGATCCTTTCTTCTTCTGGTATGTGTTTATTTTTTGCAGTATGGGGGATTAAACCCAGGACCGTTGCACTGGGCTACATCTTCAGCCCATTTTTTATTTTTTATTTTGCAATAGGGTCTTGCTGAGTCAATAAATTGCCCAAGCTGGGCTTGAATTTGTGATCTTCCTGTCTCAGCCTCTCGGAGTGCTGGGATTACAGGATATGCCATCAAGCCCAGCTATCTTTGATAATGCAGAAATAAGGATTTTTGATAAGGAATTATGGGCAAGGCATGGTCCCTGAGCTTTCAAGGCAGGTGGCAGAACCACTGAGCTAAATCCCCAGCCCAGAGATGGAATATTATTCATGATTAGGCCACTGTTATTAGTTTAACATTTATCTGTTTATTTATTTTTTTCCAGAACTAAAAAAAAGATTTTATTTATTGAGGGCAAGAGGCTGCAAACAATATAAAAATCAAAAGCTTATCAGCATTTAACTAACTTTCCTTTCGCTGCTTATCCAATGAGAGTTGGATGTTATTTGCACATTTTCTAAGGGTCCTGATCTGCTCATTGAGTCTTTATACAAGGGGAAGCTGAGGGGCAGATTCCGTAAGTGGCCCTTTGGGAGAACTCATCAGGGCAGGAGTAAATGTTCAAGTCTGCCTACTTCTTTCCCTTCTGCTTCATGTGTACTACAAAATAATCGTTGCACGCAGTGGTGAGGCCTGCGATTAGTGAAAAGAAGCTCTGGAAGCCCACTGTGCCATCTTGGTACTGGTCCAAATCCTTCCTGATCTTGTCCATAGCCAGAGGATCTTTTAGATTTTCCAAAATCCCAGGGAACTCCTTTTCCATGAGGACTCCCAGGTCCTCCTTCTTTAAGTAGCCTTTGTCCCTGGCAAATTTGTGAAATGTAAACATCATGGTTTCCACGGCATGCTCCATTTGGGATGGCATTTTGGTGAAGTCTGTTGAAATCTGGGTGTGCAGGCTGCAGACGGCAGGCAGGTGGCAGCTTTATTTGTTTATTTATTTATTCACTTGTTATAGTACTGGGGATGGAACCCAGGGCCTTCACAATGAGCTACATCCCCATCCCTTTAAAATTGTATTCTGTTTTTACCTTTTAAAAATTCTAGGGGCGGGCTGGGGATTTAGCTCAGTGGTTCCAGCGCCTGCCTGGTAAGCATGAGGTCCTGAGTTTGATCCCTGGTACAAAAAAATTTTTTTTCTTATTATTTTTATTTTCCTTTGCTTTGGTTTTATTACCCTTACTTTTTATTTGTTTTTATCTTTACAAACCTTGATGTCAAGGGCTGACTTAATAGATTGCAGGCAGGTAGCTGCTCTGCTATTTACAAAATCCAGACTAAAATTTTATTTATTTATTTATTTACTTATTTATGTTCGAGACAGGTTCTCTCTAAGTGGGCTAAATTGCCCAAATGGGCTCAAATTTATGATTTTCGTGCCTCGGGCACCCAGAGTACTGGGGTTATAGGAATGTACCACCAGCCCTACTCTAACTTTTATTTAAAGGAGATAGGCCCTCTCAGATACAGCTAGAGCCCTTACAGGGTATTTTAGAAGAATTCTTCTAATGTCAAAAGTGCCTAAAGTGGGCATGATGGTGACGTCTGTAATCCCAACACTCTGAGGAGTTGAGGCAAGAGGATCACAGGCTCAAACCCAGCCTGGGCAATTTAACAACTAATGAGATCCTGTCTCAAAATAAATAAAAAGGGCTTGAGACTGTAGCTCAATGCCAAGGCCTTAAACTCAGTCTCTAGTCACACACACACACACACACACACACACACACACACACACACACAGAGTGCCCATAATTTACCATTGAGGTAGGTAGACCCTAAATGTCTCCCAATGAGCCACACATCCTGGCATTCATGCCCTTCTGTCCTCTCCCCTTATGTGTAGATGGATCTAGTCTCTTGCTTCTAATGAATGGAATACAGCCAGAGTCATGGATGTCACTTTTTTACAAACAGGCTGTAACTTTCTCTCACCTACTATGTAGTCCAGACTGGCCTTGAACTCTCAGCAATCCTCCTGCCTCAGCCTCCCAAGTGATTGGTTGCACCATCATGCCCAGCTTAGTTTCGTGTATTCTTTGGCCCTGTAGTTACACCTCTAAACATTTTTCTTACGGGAAAGAAATCAAGTATATTAACAAAGGAATAGTTACAAGAATATTCAGAACAGCCAGGGATGTAGCTCAGTGGCACAGCATTTGCCTGGCAAATGGGAGGTCCTGAGTTGGATCCCCAGTACCAAAAAAAAAAAAGAATATTCAGAACAATGTTTATAATGGCAAATGGGTAGGAATTCATTTATCTAATAACAAGGATTGAGTGACTAAATCATGAAATTACTCTTACTAGAACAGATTGAAGCCAGGCTTAGTGGCACATGGCTATAATCTGAGCACTGGGGAGGCTGAGGGAAGAGGTTTGCTGCGAGTTCAAGGCCAGCCTAAACTACATAGCGAGACCCTGTCTAAAAACAAAAAAAGAATGAAATCCATGAGCAAATGAGTCTAGAAAACAATAGAATGACTTGCCCCAAGTATTTAAAAAAATAAAATGGAATGGAATTTAAAATGCATATCAGGGTAAGGGCAAGATTTGCTTCATAAAAAATTTTAGTTTCTGGCTGGAGATCTAGCTCAGTGGTTCCACCACCTGCCTTGCAAGCACAAGGTCCTGAGTTCGATCCCCAGTACCAAAAAACCCCTTTAGTTTCATATGTGTATGTGTTGCAATTTTATTTTTATTTATTTATTTTTTAAAATAAATTTTATTGTATCCTCCTCAGCCGCCCCCTGTATTACAATTTTAAATAAATTTCTTACTGTGAGTCATGGTCCAAATTTTGAAAAACTGCAGTATTAAAATATAGTGCCACATGTGGTGGTGCACATCTGTAATTCCACCATTCTGGGAGGCTGAGGCAGGAGGATTGCAAGTTTGAGCCCAGCCTGGGCAATTTAGCAACTTTGAAATCCTGTCTCATAAAAGAGCTGGGGATATAGATTGGTGTGAAGGCCTTGGTTCAATCTCCAGTACTGGAGAGCACAGCAGGGGAGAAGGAGAGGGAGAGGGAGAGAGAGGTGGAGTCGGATGGAAGGGATTAGTGCTGGCCTCTCTGAATTAGTTCTCACAAGAACAAGTTGTAAAGCGAGGTCACCCTTTACCCAGGGTGTTCTTGGCCCCTCCTATACATAGCCAGTTCCTTTTCCTTGCCAGGATGCCAGGGCCATGGTGTTTATAACTTTCAACCACCAGAATCATGAGCCTGATAAGTCTTCCCACTTTATAAGTGACCTAGACTCTTGTATTGTGTTGTGGCAATAGGAAATGGATTAAGATGTATGGTGGGATTGTGAGGAATTATTTATTTAATTTTTTTTCAGTACCGGGGATTGAACTCAGGACCTTGTATTTGCGAGGCAGGCGTCGTGCCACTGAGCTAAATCCCCAGGCCTATTTATTGGTTTTTTGAGACAGGGCCTCGCTATGTAGTTCAGGCTGGCCTTAAACTCACTATGTAGTGCAGTCTAGCCTTGAACTTGTGGCGATCTTCCTGCCTCAGCCTCCTAAATGCTGGGACTACAGGTGTGAACCACCACACCTGGAATTATGGGGAATTTTTTAATGTTTTAGAAATTTTAGAAAAGTTTTTTTTTTCTTGCCCTATAATTCTGGCTGGCCTTGAAATTACTATGTAGCTCAGGCTGGCCTCGAACTTGTGGCAATCCTGCTGCCTCAGCCTCCCCAGTGCTGGGTTAGAAAAGTTTAAAAAATAAATGTCCTTCTTTTATAAAAACTTTTTTAAAAAGAAAGAAAAGATATTTAAAGACAGTGTAGCTCTGCTAGAGTAAATCTTCTCCTCACTTGACACCACTGCTGGACTTGTGGCAGGCGAAGAAAGCAGGCCTGTGGCTTCTTTGTCTTCCTGCCCTGCAGGATCCTATGGCTCTGGTCACTTTTTCTTGCACCGTGTCTCAGGGATTAAGCTCTCTTATCTTGGGCAGAATACTGAGGAATGGTGACCTGTGTGCCCCGGATGTGTGGAAGAATGTAAATGAGCAGCCTCGTGCTGTAAGTAATGGTTCTGGCTCTTCCATTGTCATCGAGCATCACAGTGCCTGAGCTAGGTGCCCATGGTTCCAGATGAGAAACCAGGCTCAGGTTCACTCCAAACATGAATCCTGGACAGGGAATGTGGAGACATCTAGGAAGTTGGCATATTGTTGTGTCCCAGGCCATTACCAAGTTCTGTTAAACATTACTCCCTAAGTAGTTCTCTAATCTGTTCACATCTTGACATCAGCAGTGCTACTTTTCCTGCCAGGCTCTAAGGTGATGTCCTCCTTACTGGTCTCCACAGCCCTTCTATGCCCCCTGGTCCTCTTTCCATGCAACATCCAGGGCAGGAGGAACATTTAAATCTGAACATGTCAACCTGTCAACCATCATTGCTTCTCTTCAGTGGCTGTCTAGAGCCTTTGCAATGGAGACAGAACTCATCAACATGGCTCACAGGAACCCACATGGGTCCCTGGCTGTCCCATGGCTCCCTTTTCCCATCCCTTTGTCCTCTGTTCTAGCTTTATCAACCCTCACCTATTAGCTTATACTCACCTTGTCCCTTCTGCCACAGGGGCTTTGCACTTGCTCTGCCTTGTACCAGGGCCATTCCCTTTGGAATGGCCCTACTAAATAACTCCTACTAAACCTTCAGAACTTAGTGTCTTAGTCATTTTCCTCATTTCTGGGACATAATATTTGATACAGGTTAAAAGTGGACAGGTTTATTTTGGTTCACACTTTTAGTCCATAGTTGACTGGCTCCAAGGCAGGAAGGCACAGAAGGGTCTGGCAGAGGAAAGCTGTTCATCCCATGGCAGGCAGAAAGCAGAGGGCAAAAGGAAGAACCAGGCATCTGAAATGAAAAGACACTTTTCAGATGAAGAATTAGAAATGGCAAATAAATATATGAAGGGCCAGGGATTTAGCTCAGTGGTGCTGTGCCTGCCTCACAAGTGCAAGGTTGGGAGTTCGATCCCTGGTACCAAAAAAAAAAAAAAAGGAAAAATTTTCAACATCACTGGTCATTCATGAAATGCAAATTAAAACAATGCTGTGATTCCATCTCACTCCAGAAAGAATGGCTGTTATCAAGAAATCAACCAATAACAAATGCTGGAGGGGCTGTGAAGAAAAAGGAACCCTTCTCCACTGTTGGTGGGAGTGCAGACTGGTGCAACCACTGTGGAAATCAGTGTGGAGATTTCTCAAAACACTAAAACTAGAGGTTCCATTTGGCCTAGCTATAGCTTTTCTTGGTATCTTCCTGAAAGAATTAAAAGCATCATACCACAGCGATATATGCACACCCATGTTTATAGTGGCACAGTTTGTAATAGCTAAATCTTGGAAACAGCCCAAATGCCATCAACTGATGAGTGGATAAAGAAGATGTGGTTTTCTTATACAATGGAGTACTACTCTGCCATAAAGAAGGATGAGCTTCAGACATTTATAGCTGCATGGATGGACCTTGAGATCATACTCTTAAGTGAAATAAATCAGACATACACATTTAAATACTGCATTGTTTCTCCAGTGTTTGAGAAACTGAAAGTGGAAATAAGGACTGAGATGTATAATGGACGTTGGGAAGTGGGAAGAAAATGTTCAAATGGGAAGAGAAACAGGGGAGGAGGGAGGGAGAAAGGAAGGAAGGGACAAGAAAAAAGTGAAAATAGAAGGAAAAAATGGAAACAAAGCTTTTGTACCGAGGGAGGGGAGGGGACTTGAGGGGGGGAAAGGGATACAATTAAATTAAATTTATTATTTTTTAAATTAGCCCTATTACCAACAATATTTATTATTTATGAGGTTTCTTTCTCCTCATTATGTTTTCTTTGATGCTGAATAAGCTGTGAGCTGTAATGATAGGTTTTCCCACATTCACTACACTTATAGGGTTTCTCCTTAGTGTATAGAAGTCAATCTATATTCTCAAATATAGAGTAACTTGAGAAGTCTGTCTGAAAGTTTTCCCACATTCGTTGCATTTATAAGGTTTCTCTCCAGTGTGGACTCTCCAGTGATCAATGAAGTTTCGATTAGAAGTAAAGGCTTTCCCACACTCATTACATTTGTAAGGTTTCTCTCTATGATGAAGTCTGGTGTTCATGAAGGGTCTTACTTAAGATGAAAGCTTTTCCACACTCATCGCATTCAAAGGGCTTCTCCCCAGTGTGAATTCTCTGATGGTCCATTATCTTTGTATTAGAATCACATGTCTTCCCACATGCCTTACATTTGTAAACTTTCTTCCTTTGTGCATTCTCTGATGTTGAGTGAGGTTTGAACTCTGGCTAAAGGCTTTCCCACACTCCTTACATTCATACATCTTCTCCCCACTGTGGATTCCCTGATGCCGGATGAGGTGGGACTTTCCGCTGAAGGATTTCCCACATTCACTACACATGTAGGGCTTCAGCCCAGTGTAGATTCTCCAGTGAACCGCAAGGTTGGAACTATGACTGAAGGCTTTCCCACACTCCTTGTGCTTATAGGGTTTCTCTTCGGTGTGGATTCGCTCATGCACTGTGAGGTTGGCACTCTGACTGAAGGCTTTCCCACACTCAATGCATACATACTGTTTCTTCTCAGCCGCAACTCTCTCATTTGTTGTGGGCTCATCGCACCAACTATCATCTTTTTCAGATTCTTGGTCACTGACAGCAGTGTGTGTTTTGTTGTCCTTAACTGTCTTGTTTTTGAAGCTTCTTGTCTTTTTCATTTTCTCATGCTTGGAGCATTCCAATGGTCTCTCTAGTCTTCTTCTTCCTTTCAGGGAGCTTTTGAGAATGTGACCTCCTTAGCAACACTTCTGTAGGTTCTCTTGAGAGTACAATGTAATTCAAATTTTTCAAGAATAATGCTTTGGAATCAACTCCTCCTCAGAGCCAGTTTCACCACTGAGGCAAGCTGTAAGCCTTTAATCTCCAGTGTCATTTGTTTTGGTCCCTCTGAGCAAGGGTCACATGGTCTTTGGTCATTAGCTGAGTGAAGAATAGGAGGAAACACCACGAGTGCCACCAGCACATCTTGGAATGGGGTGGAGGAAGAACTGCTAAATTTATTTTTAATAGGGCTGGGATTTAGCTCAGTTGTGCCACATCTGCCTAGCAAACTTAAGGTCCTGAATTCAATGCCTCGTACTGGAAAAAAAAATTATTAAAAAAAAATCAGAGTCTTGTAGGCTAAGAATTTATTGTTTTGTTTTGTTTTAAATAAAGTATAATGAAAAACCAAAAAATAAAAAATAAAAAAACCAGATAGGCAGAATGATTCAATAAGCAAGATCTAGAATATGCTGCACGTTTAATTCAAGAAAAAATTCATAGACTGAATGCCAAAGGTTGGAAAACAATACTCCAGGTGACAGCAACCTGAAAAAAAGCAGGGGAAGCTATTTTATTTGCAGACAAAGTGGATTTCAAGCCAAGACTGACTAAGAGAGACAAAAAAGTCACTACATCCTTGTAAAGGGAACAATCCAAGAGGAAGCAATGACGATCATAAACATATATGCACTCAGTAACAGTTTACCCAAATCTATAAAACTATTCCTTCTCCATTTAGGTACAGGAAATAGATAGCTAGATTCACCTCTCCAGGGTAAATAAAGCCCAAGCCTCCTGAGACACCAGAAGATGAAAAAGAGTGACTACGAATGTCCTACACCTGTGAACCTGTAGCAATTGCAAGTTTCTTTTCAGAAAAGAAAACACCAACCACTCTGTTGAACCAGACAAGTAAAATGGTTCGCTCCTTCTAAGTAAATGTGTGACTAATCTTGTTACTGTCTCGTTTGCTACACTTAAGGTCCCTGTTCCAAGGTATAATATGACATCTTTTGTTTGTTTTTTCATTTCTTTTGGGATCATCCTGGATTATTCAAAGACTGCCTCTAATAAAGACAACAAACAGCGACTACTTAGATGAGACCTTAAAGCTAATCACATTTTTCTCCTACCATCAACAGCCACCTGTTGACAGGCGAACGTGCCCAGAGGATTGCCGTCCTTCAAGACCAGACAGACTGACTAGCCACAGTGGCCATACAACATCACAGGGCCCCAGATCTCCTAACAGTAAAACCAAGGGGCTGAGTTTGTTCCCTTAGAGAAGAATGTAGTTCCTATGTCAATAGGTTCAACATAGTGTAAGATACAGGACAAAAATTGGCTGACTGTGCTTCCAAGATTTGTGAATCGTGGATGTCCTGGCCAAATATCAGGGATTGGGGGTCTTGGTTACTGCCCTGGACATGGCCTTTATTAATGCTTCTTGTAACCTTACTATAGTAAGTCCCTGACTTATGAACGAGTTCCGTTCCAGGAGAATGTAAGTTGGATCATTCCTAAGTCTGACAAAGTGAGCCTTAGACACCTTTGACACAAATATTCACTGTATATTGCTTTGTGCTTCCTAGCAGTCCCCTCCACATCACCACTGCTTTTCCTCTTGCTTCCTGTTATCCTGGGTTCTGCCCTTGTGCTTGCCAGGCAGGCGGGGTGCCACTGAGCTACATCCCTGGCCCCAGTAACTTACTGTATTTAGACCTTACACACTTAATCTTGTAGTCAAATATCTTTCTGCTGCTGCTGCTTCTTTTTTTTTTGAGACAGGGTCTCACTATGTAATTCAGGCTGGCCTTGAATTCATAGTGATCCTCCTGCCTCAGCCTCCTGAGTGCTGAGATTACAGGCATGCACAACCACTCCTGGCTTTTTCTTTCTTCTTGTTTGACAGCCATCAAACCACTGGTGGTATCATAACTCAAGATCAGAACCTGCTTCCATAGCCACCGTTCATCAAGAGGTCCTTGGAGGAAAAGCTCAGCTCCCTTGAATTCGTAGATCAGTCAGAGCAAGAGTTCCTTGGTCTCGGTGTGGGTAGCACCCTGTCAATTATCCCTGTTAAACACACCTAGACGGGGGCGAGGGGGATTTAGCTCAGTGGTTCCGGCGCCTGCCTCGAAAGTGCAAGGTCTTGAGTAAGATCCCCGGTACCAAACAAAAAACAAAAAAACCCACCTAGAGTCAGTGGGAGGCACCTAAAGCAGAGGTGTCTGGTCTTTAAATTCTGGAAGCCTGAGATTTCACCAGCCCCCTTCTTCCTGTTTCTGTTGCTTTTCTGTTCCCCCAGCACCTTTCTTGGTCTGTGTTACACCTTTGTTGGGACGGACTGGCCCTGAACGCAACTTCCCATGATCTTCAATAATAGCTGCTTATTACTTACTACTGGGTGTAGGCTTGGCAATTCTTTCCCCTTCATACACAGGAACCTGGACTATTATTGGCCCGTTCAACTGTAACACCTTTAGAATACAAGTATGTTAAGAAGTATTTATTCATCCTAGGTCCAGGGATTTAGCTCAGTGGTGTCGCACCTGCCTCACAAGGTCCTGAGTTTGATCCCTGGTACCGGGGAACAAACAACAAAAAAGAAGTATTTATTCATCCTTGACACCTGGGCTGAAGTTGGAGCTGCATTTCACCTGTGACTGGAAGGAGCTGAATAAAGGAAGGTCACATGACAATAAACATGGCTCCCTCTGCTGTTGCCCCTAGGGCACAGACGCGGTGGATCTGGCTTGATGAGTTAGACTTCAGTGCACACAGGCCAGGCAGATATTGGCCCCATTCTGATACACCCAGTAGGCACTGACCCGGCTCAGTTCATAGGTAACCAACTCCATGGACTGTGAAGACTCTGCCCTGGAGGTGCCATGCTGAGCAGGGGCCCTCACCAGCCCAGAGCCTGTTCCTTAGGGACTGTCCAGCTGACTACAGCTGCTAGGGACCCAGAGTGGCTCTGGGCCCAGGATGGTGGCACGAAGAGGGCTCCCAGATGAGTGACTTGGGTCCTGTCTCTGAGCTCACTGTGGAGCGCTGCACCTTTCAGGGCCCAAGAGGTCCTCCTTCCTCCTCCTGGGGTCTGGCAGTCTCTGGCTTTTGCTTGTTTGCAGTTTCTGTCACTGTGGGCCCTAGCAGCTGCAGGAAGGCTGGGACGCTGCTCTGGAGTGCCACTGTCTGGCGGCGAGGAGCAGGAGCCTGCAGTTCCCAACACCTTGCCGCCCTTTGACCCCTACCCTCCCTGGGATCCTTGGCCCTCCTCCGCCTCCCTCCTTCCTGCTGGCTTCTCCCTCCTCATTGCCCTCCGTGCTCCTGCTCTGACTGCTGGTTTCCCCAGCTCACTGCCCAGGCCGGTCCTTCCATGCTGTCACCGAGCCCTGTATCCTGCACATCTCCCAACCCGGACAGGGAGAACCCGAGCAAGAAGGTCCAGTGGGCTTCACAGGGGAAGAGAAGGACATCATCCACAGACTCAGAGTCCAAGTCCCACACAGACCCCTGCAGGCTGGCCAGGTCCCGGAGGCCCAGCCGGCTGACGGTGAAGTACGACCGGGGGCAGCTGCAGCGCTGGCTGGAGATGGAGCAGTGGGTGGATGCACAGGTTCAGGAGCTTTTCCAGGTGGGTAGCACCTGGGCCAGGGGATGGGGACCCTGCCCAGAGAGCTGCAGAGGAGCTGAGGGCTGATGTGAGATGGGCCCACGGAGGGAGGGTGGGAGGGAGAGGCCTTGGGTGTGCCTCTATATTTGTGATCTGGGGGAGATCTTTCAGCATCCTTGTGACTCACTTTCCTTATCTATACAGTGGGGCTATTTATGCCTTTTATATGTTTTTGGTATAATTTTATTATTATTATTATTATTATTATTATTAATTTTGGTCTGGGGATTGAACCCAGGGCCTTCACACTGAATTACATCCCCAGCCCGTTTTTCTTTTGAGACAGAGTCTTGCTAAGTTGCTAAGTTCCCTGGTCTGGCCTCAAACTTGCAATCCTCCTGTCTCAACCTCCCAAGGCAGTGGGATTACAGACGTGTGCCACTATGCCTGGCTTGGTAAGATTTTTTGAGCCTCAATTGACATAAAGGGAGCATGCTTAGCCAAGCTATTTTGCCCTGTTTCATGTCTTAATTTATTTACTCTTATCCTCAACACACAGACATATCTAGAATTACATTGTCCTATACTGTAACTATCAGCTATGTGTATCTACTAGCTTTAAATAAATTAAAATTAAATAAAATTAAAAATCCAGGCCCCCGGTCACAGTAGCCATATTTCAAGTGCCTCCTAGCCCTCTGTGCCATGTTGTCCATATGGATGTGAACATCTCTACTCTTTCCAAAGGGATGGCACAGGGCTGGAAAGCAGTAACCAGGGGAGAGTGCTGATGCCACGACCAGCTCGTGTGGACCCTGGGTCTCCATCTCCAGGCACCACCACCCACCCTGTGGAGAGCTGGGTCTTGGCTGCTGGCCTCTGGATGTGGCACCTGCTTACTTAGACATCTCTAAATTCGGATCCCAGAGTAGTAACAACTTTGTCAACAAGAAGAGCTTTTGAGTACTTAACTATGTGCTAGGCACATTGCCGGTCCCTGACATTTGTTATTTCATTTAATCTTCCTAACAACTCCATTGAGTAGGTGCTATTTTACAGCTGGAGACTGGAGGCTTAGAAATCTTAAGTAATTTGCCAAACATCACATGCTAGGAAGCTACAGGCCCTGGATGTCCACATCTAAAATACTTAGAGAAAACCCTGATGCCCAGCTCCATCCCAACTGAATTGAAATCCACTAAAGTATGGCCCAGCCCTGGGCAGTTTTTAAAAGCTCCACAGTTGGTTCTAACATGTGGCTGAGCTGACAAGCACTAGACCAAGCCTGAGACCCAGGAGTCCTACTTGTCCACATATGAGGGGCTTGTTTCTCCTCTTAGCTCCGGCCCTGGCTTTTTTTTGTGGAGGGTGTTGAGACAGTGTCACATAGTTCAGGGTGGCCTTGAACTCACTACATAGCTCAGGCTGGCCTTGAACTCAAGGCAATCCTTCATCAGCCTCCCAAGTGCAGGGACTACAGGCGTGAGCCATCTTTTCCTTTTGGGAGGTAAAGGCCTGTTATCTCGTGGGTAAGGGTAGTCAGTGGTCCTCTGGTGTGTGTGGGGTGATGAATGGGTCCCAGCTACTCTTGCACTCACTGGATCATGTGTCACTTCATCTGGCTTTGACCATATACCCTGCGGCATCCTGAGCCTGCTTATGGAGGAGGGGACGGGCCTGCAGCTGGAAGCTGGGAAGGCAAACTTTCCTGCCTCATTCGGCTCTGACCTTGCAGGGCACCTCCACTGCCCTTCTCTACTTTCAGCACTTCCCCTGGCTCAATTTCTTTTTTATTTTATTTTAATTTTAATTACTTTTTATTGAAAACTACACTGAACACTGAATGTCCACCTTGATAATAAACACAGTAATAACTCATACTAAAACAAAACATATACGACTTCTGATCACCATTATTTTTTTTATTTGAGACAGGTTAAAGTTTTTCTTTTGCCACAGAAACAGGAATGTACCTATACAAATTCTCAGGATAGGCCACCTTTTTAAACAAAAAGGTAGTGATTCACAAAGGACCAAATATTGCAGAACATTTAACTAGACGATATGCATCTAATAGGATGAACATAGTCACATCTAATAATACATCTGAAGTGTTCATGTATAAAATAGCACATGAAGAAAATATCGTTTTTGTTTTTGTTTTTGTTTTTTGAGATAGGGTCTTGCTATGTAGTCCAGATTGGCCTTGAGTTCGAGGCTGGCCTCGAACTCACAGTGATCCTCCTGCCTCAGCCTCCCCAGTGCTGGGATTACAGATGTGCACCACCATTCCTAGAAGTAAATAATTTATTTTTTTTTTTAATTTTTTTGAAGCAAGATCTCCTTTGTAGTTCAGGCTGGCCCTGAACTCACTATGTAGCCAAGGCTGGCCTCAAACTCATGGCGATCCTCCTGCCACAGCCTCCCGAGTGCTGGGATTACAGGCATGCGACACCACTCCCGGCTAGAAGTAAAGAATTTATCAATGTCTAAAAAAGTGGGTTTATTCATAGACATCTGACAAATTATCATAAAAAGTGTTTTCTGAAGCATATGGAAATGTAACATTATTATTTGCTTTGATTTGTTTTGTTGGGACAGGATTTCACTATGTAGCCCATTCTGGCCTTGAACTTGCAGGGCTCCTCCTGCCTTAATCTCCCAAGTGCTGGGTTACAGGTGTGTGCCACCACACCCAGTTCACATTATTCTTTTTGAACCCTTACAGTTCAAGACTTTCCACTCAGTAGAATAGCTAAGGATTTGAAACTGAGTTGAGTACACTGTGTGAAATTTAATACTTTGTTTTTCCTTCCTTCCTTCCCTCCTTCCTTTCTTTTTTTTTTTTTTTTCTATGCATCATCAGAGGGTATTACTGAACTAACATCCAACTTGCCCACTTAGTCTGCACTCCAGATGTGAGACAGACTTCTGTGTACAGGAACCTGTACTGTATTCAATCCTATGTGTGTAGACATCTGATACAGGCAAGCAGTTTTCTCCCAATTTTGTAGTAATTTGATCTTCCTATTAGCAAAAACAGCTAATACCCTGGCTCAGTTTCTGTTTCAGATGATTCGTTGTGCACCTGCATGGAGTCTCATATTTCAGACACTTCAGGGCACATCCTGCCAGGTGGCAGAGAAAGACAGTGGCCAACAAACTTTGATTTGCAAGATGAAAGTGGAGGAGCAGGAAGCTGTACAGTAATGAGCCCATAACACTGGAAAACAGGCTGTGTGGGAAGACCACACCCAGGCAATGACTGGAATAAAAAGCCTGGCCTGTGGTTGTCATGGTGATTGTCCAAAGGTGCCAGGTGACAGTTCCTCTCCCAATACCTGGCCTTTTCAGCAGGAAGTAGCCAAGTGCTTGGGCAGGTCCCACATGGCTGGACATCTTGGGCAAAGGTAAAGGCAGTACACTGTCCAGCCTTACCCTTTCTCTGATCTAGTTCTGGCTCTATGGAGTCCCACATGCTCACCTTGGGAGGCATCACTGGGAATGGTTATAGGGATATCAGAGGAACCAAGTCGGGGATCTGCATCTCCTGTTGTCCAGAGGTAGCTTATGGATTTGGCTTCTATCCAGGGGCTTAAATACCCATGCATTTCTCCTATGTCAAGGAGACCCTTGTTCAACAACATGCCCTGTCTAGTTATCATCTCCTATTTCTTGTCTCATCATGGCCAGACACCTTAAAGGATTTGTCCACACTCACAGGCTTATTCACTGTTTCCCTTCCTGTCACCATTCAGTACCCTGAAATCTGGGTTCTGCTCCTACACTCTACTGAGAGCTCTGCTAGAGGCCACCAATCACTGCCTTGGGACTGAATATAAAGCACAGATTGGCAGGAGACACTGTTGGATACCCTAGGGCTAGGGCTTTTTTTTTGGTAGGGGGGATCGAACTCAGGTCCTTGCGCTTGCGCAGCAGGCAGTGAAACCACTGAACTAAATCCCTGGACCATAGGGCTTTCAAACATCCCTTTCCTGTAGCCTCCATGACAGTCTTTCCCTGGTGAAGGCTGGCATTTTGACACAGCCCTTTTGATGTGGTGACATTTTTAAACTTATCTATTATACTTCCAACCTTAAAAAATTATTATCAATGAAAAAAATATTGTTGATGCATATGTGAAACAAACATTTTCTTTTTTTCTTTTCTTCAAATTTTATATATTTATTTATTTTTTTGGTATCAGGGATTGAACTCGGGACCTTACCCTTGCAAAGTAGGTGCTGGAACCACTGAGCTAAATCCTCAGCCCCCCCTTTTTTTTTTTAAACAAACATTTTCTAGCTCATCTGAGCCTTACTCCATTGGTGGTCTCCATTAGAGATTAGGAGTAAAAGATTTGTGTGTGGAGTAGAGGTTGGAAAGGGGGTCAAATTAGGCAGCATCTGGCAGGAAACACCAAATATAATTCAGTCACAAGCTCACCCCACTTGTTCATCTCAGCAATGCCAAGCACTGAGCTGTATCTCTAGCCCCCTTTAAAAAAATTTTTTTTTAAAAAAAATTTGAGACAGGGTATTTTTTATTTATTTATTTTTTGTACCAGGGATCAAACTCAGGACCTTGTGCTTTCCAGACAGGCATGGTGCCACTGAGCTAAATCCCCGGACCCAGGGTCTTCTTTTATTGTTGTTAAAAATGGGATTCCAGGGCTGGGGATTTAGCTCAGTGGTTCCACTGCCTGCCCTGCAAGTGCAAGGTCCTGAGTTCGATCCCCGGTACCAAAAAAACCCAAACAAACAAACGACAAAGAAATGGATTCCCTGATTTTTTTTGTTTTTTTGGTACCGGGGCTCTTTTTTTGGAACTCAGGTCCTTGCCCTTGCGAGGCAGGCGCCAGAACCGCTGAGTTAAATCCCTGGCCCTGAAAGCTCTTTTCGATTCTGTTCTCCCTCCCACCCTCCTGCCATGATTCCCCCTCTCATCTTTTTACCTGCAGTGTTAAACAGGCTTTTGGTTCCATCCAGCAGAGTTTTCATTTAAAATATATTTTATGGGCCCAGGATTTAGTTCAGTGGTGCCACTGCCTGCCTTGCAGTTGTACCATTTGGCTCTTATGTCCTCCCTTTTTTCTTGTTACTGTGCTCATATTTTTCTTATCTGCTAATTCCATCATTTCTGTAATCTCTGGGTCTGCTTCTGTTGACTGTTTTTTCACACAGTCAAGGGTCTCTTGCTTCTTGGTATGACTAGTAATTTACATTTATTTATTTATTTATTTATTTATTTATTTATTTATGATGGTGCTGGGGATTGGACCAAGGGCCTTGTGTTCTGGATTTGGCAAGTATTCTACTGCTGAGCTACACTGGAAGCCCAACTAGTGACTTTTGAGTGGATATTAGACATTGTGGATTTTATGTTGAGTAGCAGGATTTTAAAACAATCTTCCTTGAAGGAGTGTTGAGCTTTGTTCTAGTAGGTGGTAAAGTTATTTGTGGTTGAGTTTAATCCATATGAGGCTTGTTTATCATTTCTGTCAGGGATAGTCTAAAGTAGCCTTTAGTCTAGGGAGTAATTTACTCCCCCTGAGCATGACCCCTTATGTCTCTACTGAGTCCCTGCGTGGTCAACAGCAACTGTCCGCTTGTTTTGGTTTTAACTTGCCTTTTAGTCCTTCGTACCATCTGGGAACAATGTAGACTTTGAGGTACTGCTTTCAATGCCTCATACTACTTGATATTGGGAAGTTTTACTTTGTGAATGTACATTTTCATGTTCCACAAGGATTCAAGAGATACAGACTTCTGGAGGTTTCTTTCTGCATAATTTCCTGTAGAACTTTGTCTGGCAGCTTCTAGACCCCTCACCCTGACTCAGCCCTAATCTCTGTCACGTCAATTTACCAAGACCCCTGTTCTCTGCTGGGAATCTCCCTCTCTGCTCTGTGGTCTGGAATCTACTCCAGGAAGAAATGTGAGGCAGTTCTAGAACTTACTTCTGTTTCCTTTCTCTCTGGGACACAGTTCTAAGGTAACTATTGTCCAATGTCTGAAAATATGGTTCATAGTTTTCTAGTTACTTAAATTAAAAGAATAAATCTGGTCCTTGTCATTCCATCCTGACTAAGCATATACAGTGTATCTGTTTTGTTTTTTTTTTAAGAGCAGGAAAAATTTATTAAGAGAAAGATAGCTTCTGTCTAAGAGAGACAGAAGGGGGACTGGAAAATGGGTCGCCCCTCTCTGGTTTATTTTAGCTTTCAGATCTCAAATTATATGTCACTTCTTCCAGGAAACCTTCCTGAATCCCAGGCTTAATTAGGTTGTCTTTCCCCAGCCCCCATCAGGCTCCTTCATGAGTATTTAACTGCCATTTCACTCATCTGCATCCAGCAGGAAACTAGAAACTTTTTTTTTTTGAGATGGGGTCTTACTTTGTAGTTCAGGCTGGCCTTGAACTCACTATGTAGCCCAGGTTGGCCTCAAACTCTCAGCAATCCTCCTGCCTGAGCCTCCTGAGTGCTTGGATTACAGGCATGTACTACCACGCCTGGCTTCCAAACTATAAACTTTAAGGGCAGGATTATGTCTGTCTGTCCTGCTGGCCTAGCCTGAGTTTGGCACGGAGTATGCACTCCATATATAGGCATAAAATAAACAAACGAACCCTGAATAAGATGAGCTAGAGATCAAAGACGCAAAGGGGGAAAGTCTAGAGCTTAGGGGAAAGTGCTAATTAAGCATTATTTATTTTTGAAAAGGTATGGAAGGACCAGAAGTGTTAACACTGGTTACCTCTTGCACTGAGGAATGAGAAGATAGGTGAGGTTTCTTTTCTTTCATCTTTTTTATTTATTTAAGTGGACAAAATTAACTTTATTCAGTTGTAACTGACATAGAATAAAATGTGCTCGTTTGAAGTGCTCAGTTAGATACATTTTGCCATATGTAACTACTACCCTAACAAGATAAGGAACATTTCCATCACCCAAAAAGTTCCCCAAATAGCACTTGCCTTTAAACAAATGATATGCTTTAAACACTTATGTCTGTTTCATATGACTTACTGACTGCCAGTGATACGCTGTCATTTTTTTTTTGTACCCGGGATCAAACTCACAACCTTGCGCTTTTGAGGCAGGTATGGTGCCACTGAGCTAAATCCCCAGCCCTAGTGATATGTAGGTTCTTTGCAGCTAGGGTTTTTGTTTTGCTCACTGAAGTTTTTGTTTGTTTGTTTGTTTCATTACCAGGGTTCAGGGATCGAACTCAGGACCTTGCGCTTGCAAGGCAGGTGCAGTGCCACTGAGCTAAATCCCTGGCCCATCACTAAAGTTTTGAAGTTTACAGTGCCAGTTAAACAGTAGCAACTGAAAACATACTTGTTGGATACATAGGTTTCAAAGGATGAAATAAGCAAATGGAAAAGGTGAAATTTTCAAACCACTGAAAAAATGGAGCCACGTTCAGGGACACAAGCCTGCAATCCCAGTACCCTGAGGGGCTGAGGCAGGAGGATTATGACTTCAAACCCAACCTAGGCAATTTACTGATTTAGTGAGACCCTGTCTCAAAATAAAATAAAAAACTGGCAGTGGTGATGAACACCTGTAATTCTAAAACTGAGGAAGCTGAGGCAAGAGGGTCTCACGAATTGGAAGGCAGCCTGGGTTACATAGTGAGTTCAAGGGTAGCCTGAATTACATAATGAAACCCTGTCTGGAAAAAGTTAGTCAGTGTCTGGGGATGTAGCTCAGTGAAAAGGCCCTGGGTTCAATCTCTAGTACTGAAGAAAATAAAAAAGTAAAAGCAATTAAAAAGTGTTATCCAGGGCCGGGGATTTGGCTTAGTGGTTTCGCCGCCTGCTGCACAAGCGCAAGACCGGAGTTCGATCCCTGGTACCAAAAAAAAAAAAAAAAGAAAAGAAACAATTGCAGCCAGATATGGTGGTGGAGCACACCTGTAATTTCAGCACTCAGGGTGTTGAGGTAGGAGGATCACTTTGAGTTCAAGTCCAGCCTAAACTACATAGTGTGACTGTCTCAAAAAAGCAAAACAGGGGCCGGGGATTTAGCTCAGTGGTTCCGCTGCCTGCCTTGAAAGCACAAGGGCCTGTGTTTGATCCCCAGTACCAAAAAAAAAGCAAAACAAACAAACAACAATACTCCCCCAATCATACACATTAGCAGTCACACCTCCCAGCCCATTTCCAGACCTACGTGTAATTTTGTCTCTATACATTTGCTGATTCTGAACATTTTATATACACTGACTACATGAAAATATGTGGCCTTCTGTAACTGACTCGTTCATGCATGTCGTAGCATGAATTGGTACTTTATTCCTATTTATTGCTAAATAATACTGTACAGCTACACTGTATATATATTTTTTGTTGTTGTTGATGGTGGTGGTGGTGGTGGCGGCGGTGGTGGTGGTGATTGAACTCAGGACCCTTCGCTTGGCAGGCAGGTGCAGTGCCGCTGAACTAGACATTTTGGTTGTTTTTGTTTTTTGCCTGTTGTGAATAATGCTGGTGTCAACATTCATGTGCCAGTTTTTGTGCAGACTTTTTTTCATGTCTCTTGAGAATAGACCTCGGCATGGCATTGTGGGCTCAGGTGGTATCTCTATTTCACTTTTTAAGGAACTGCCATATTGGTTTCCAAATCAGCTGCACCAATTTATACTCCTACATACAATGTATATAACTCTGACATAAAATATAAGACGTTCTTGCCAAGTGTAGTGGTTCACGTCTGTAATCCCAGTACTTGGGAGGCTGAAGCAGGGGGATTAAAGTTTGAGGCTAGTCTGGACAATTTAGTGAGTCCCTGTCTTAAAGAAAAAAAGAAAAGCTGGGGATGTAGCTCAGTAGTAAACCACCACTTGCCTAGCATGCATGAGGCCCTTGGTTCAATCCTTGGGACAGAGAGAGAAAGAGAGACTGAAGTTGTACTTGACACTCCCTGTCTTAATCTCCAGTACTGTAAAAATAAATAAAAACAAAACAACAAAAAGAAAATTAGGCCCAGGTGTGGTGGCGAATACCTGTAATCCCAGTCCTGGGGGAGGCTGAGGCAGGAGGATTGCCATGAATTCTAGGCCGGCCTGGACTATGTAGTGAGTTCAAGCCCAGCCTGGAAGACATAGCAAGACCCTCTCTCAAGAAAAAGAAAAATAGGGGCCAGGGATTTGGCTTAGTGGTTCTGCCACTTGCCTTGCGAGTGCAAAGACCCGAGTTCAATCCCTGGTACCCAAAAAAAAAAAAAAAAAGAAAAATAGATACTTTTTTTTTTTGTTTTTTTGTTTTTATGAAACAGGGTTTTGCTAGGTAGTTCAGGCTGGCCTTTAACTCACTGGGTAGCCCAGGCAGCTTCAAATTTGAACTGATCCTCCTGCTTCAGCTTCCCAAGTACTGGGATTACAGGCATGCACCACCACACCTGGCAAGAATAGACACTTTTTAGGGTCTGGGGATTTAACTCAGTGGCACCAAGTGTGCCTCGCAAGTGCAAGGTTCTGAGTTCGATCCCTAGTACTGGGAAAAAAGAAACCAAAAAAGAATAGACACATTTATTTATTTATTTATTTGGTACCGGGGATCGAACTCTGGTCCTTGTGCTTGCGCAGCAGGCAGCAAAACCACTGAGCCAAATCCCCAGCCCTACACTTTTTAAAGAACCCTAAGGTGGCATATGGCTGTTTGGTAAATGTTTGTGGAGTGGTAATGAATGGATACTCTGAGTAAGGTGAGGAGCAAGGGCTGACCATGGGACGTCACAGGGCTTGGAGAAAAGTGAGTCCTTGGAAGTAACCCATGTTGTTCCCAAACAGGATCAAGCAGACCCCTTTGAGCCAGAGATTGACCTGGAGGCTCTCATGGAACTTTCCACCGAGGAACAGAAGACTCAGTTGGAGGTGGGATGGGAGGCTGGTCCCAGGGGCTGGTGGCTGGGCTTGAACCCAGGGCAACCCGGGAACCCAGGCTTTGGTTCCTTGGGTGGGAGGGGAGAACCTATTTGGAGGGATGAATGTGTGGGAAAGTGCTGTGGCTTGGGCATCCACTTTACCCTTCTCTTCTACCTAGGGCATTCTCCGAAACTGCCCCCGGCCCACTGAGGTAAGGGATGTTTGGCTGGTCTGGAGGTGAGAGCAGGCCTGGGGGAGGGCTGCTAATGAAGATGATGAAAAGGAGCATTGGAAAGGAACACTCAGCCCTGTTCCTTCTGCCCTTTTCTGGCTCTGGGGAGGTAGGGTCAGGGAGTAGATTAGGAAGGGCAGGGTGGAGGGTGGCTGTGACCCCATGCCTTGATCTCACTCCTGTTTACCCCTCAGCCTTTTATCTCTGAGCTGCTTAGTCAACTCAAAAAACTTCGGAGACTCAGCCGGCCTCAGAAGTAAGCCCGGAAAGACTGTCCATCCTCGGCAGCCTCCGCACTGCCAGGCCTGTCATGACCTCCTGGATCCTGGCTGAGTGGGAAGCAGCTCCTTGGGACCCAAACAAGGACCAAGGAAGATGAAGGACACTTGTATACCTTGTGTGTATGTGCAGTCACGGCTGTGTTCTCTGGGCTGGGCTCTCTCAAGCTAGTCCTAGCTGTTGCCCAATGCTTTCCTTGACAGCCGTATGGATAAAAACTTAAGGAGACCCAGCTAAATGGAGTGTGGGCTGTCTGTGCTGAGGGGAGGGAGAGTGTGAAGTGAAACCCCAAGACCAACATCCTAAGACTGTACCCACAACTTCCCCACCCATCCCATCCATGCCAACAAGCCTTGAGAATTCAAAGGTGAAGGTCACAGCTCTGGGTTTGTTTTTTTTTTGGTACCGGGGATCGAACTTGGGACCTTGTGCTTGAGAGGCAGGCGGCAGAATCACTGAGCTAAATCCCTGGCCCGAAGCTCTGTTTTGAAGAGATCACAACTTAGTAAAGCTCAAAGGCCAAGCCCAAGGCACCTGGCTAAGACACATCATCCTGGCATCACCAGCAACAGGGGCCAAGACTAGTGAATCCCAGGGAGGAAGGTAACAGGAAATACCTAGCTGGATCTGGGGCCATCCGAGGCTAATCCTTTCTTCCCTCACAGTTGATGCAGGAGGCCTCAGACTGAGGTATCTTTCTTGAGTTGGTTCCAGTCAGGAGCAGGAAGAAAATATGAAGAGGCCTTGCTGAAGAGTGTACAGGGTACAAGTTGGGTCAGAGAAAGTTATTAGGAGACAGATGCTGGGTCTGAATGGCAGGAGCCCTGGAAGGTGGGGTCCCTTGAGTAAGGGAGGAAGCAGGCATGTCTGCAAAATTGTTCCTACATGCAGTTTGGGTACTAGAAAGGTGAGAAATCCAATATGGAGTCTGGGGGCTAAGTTGGGCTGCCCAGAGCAGGAAGACCGTTCACCTGAATGAATATTCATGCTCAGCTCCCAAGGCCACGGGGATGGGTACAGCCGTTCCTGCTGGCAGAAACTTACAGGATGCTCCATGCTTTTCTCTCATCCACAGGACTATGCTCATAGCCTACTCTATGCTTGTCATCTCTCACAGGGCCAGGCTTAGGACCCACAGGACTCTAGAGATAAGAGATGCTGGAGGCGGAGGGGGTAGTTCAGTGGGAAGCATGCTTAGATGAGTGAAGACCTGGATTCAATCCCTACCACCACCACCACCAAAGAGAGACACTGGGCCCAAAGAATCAGCATGCTTTATTAAACCCACTGCACACCAGGGAGGGGCCTGGGCCCTCAAGCCTGGCTACAGGGCTCATCTTTGGATCTGGTGTGGTCTTTTCCATCAGGCCTCTCACTTTCAGTCCAGGTTTCCTGGAGATGGGCCCCTGTTTGTCCCTCTCCTCCAGTCACCAAATGAAACTCTTCCTCCTTCCAGGGACACCAAGGCGTGGCAGGGGCACCTCCATCATCAGTAGAGCCTGAGCTGCTGTCCCACTGGATGGCCTAGGGCTGTGGGTGCCAGCCTACAGGGCTGTCTTGCCAGAAGGACCAGGATTTTCTCAGTGTTCTCGGCTAGCAAGTGGGGGATGATAGGCAGATGTCTGGTGCTCTTTAAGTTCAAAGGCCTCATGGCCCTCCCTGTGAAGCAAAGAGCTAAAGGTCAGGGATCCCGGCGGTCCCTGAGTCCTCCCACAGAACAGTCTACCTGCACCCACCGGAAGCATCGGGCACAGTAGAGGTCTCCGTCACAGCCAGTGCAGCGTAGGGTGGCATCCTCATTGCAGATGCAGCACCAGGGGAGCTCTTCTTCCTCAGCCTCAGGCCTAGGAGCCACAGGCTGGACCTTCAGGCTGGACTGGAAAGAATGGGGGAAGTAAGGTACCCAATGGGAGCAGTCAGCCAGGCAAGGAGGGAAGGCTATAGGCAGCCTGGGGATGTGTCTGGGAGTTTTCTCACCTCAGGCTTTGCCTTCCAGGGTTGGGCTCGGGGTTGGGGAGTCAGCTCCACAGGGATGTTAAAGCCACTTGCCTCATCCAAGGCAGTTTCTTCAGTGAGCTGTGGATAGGGTGGAAAGGTATCATTCCCTGCTCCAGGGGTAGATGCCCCACTCCCAGTAGTTCTGTACAGTCGCTCAACTCTTCTTCCATTACCTCTTGCCTGAGACTTCTGATTCGCATCTCAAGAACTAGGGAGGACCTGGTCACAGGGACAGAGGACTCTATCTAGATACAAGGTGCACAGCGATTGGCTACACAGCCCCAGAGTGAGGCCAGGTGAACAGGGCCAGGCAAGTGGTGCGGTATGAGGTAGAGACAGGACACAGGTAGTTGGGTGGGTAAGCCAGGCCCACCTGCTGCACGACTCTCTGGATGGCTGTCTCCTCATCCTCCTCGTCCTCACCACTATCTGGGAGGCGGTCGTCCTGCAGGGTCACTTGAATAAGGGAGAGATGGGGACAGGGGAAGGAGGAGTGAGGGTGAGAGATTTCACTTCAGTGGCAGTCCTCCTCCCTTCCAGAACTCGTCTGTTTCCCAGGGCACTTGTTCCAGAACTGAGAAGCCTCATTAGCCAGCCTGATCAGACCTTGTCTCTCCCTACCCCATCCTGCAAGGCTGCCCCCCCCCCCCAAGCAGCCCTGAGGAGTGGAGACAGGAAAAGAGGCCTCAGCACCTAAAGGGACTGAAAGTCCGCCTGCCCTTTGAGGGATGCCACTGGTTCTTCATCCACTGCTTTGCCCTAGTCCAGGGATGGCAAACCTTTTAGAGCTTTCAATGATACAAACGGCCTACTATGGCACATGTGCCACCAGTTCACCACCACTGCCCTAGTCCACTCCTCGTGGCTCTGGGCACAGGGATTCCCGGCCCCTGACTCAGTCTTAGCAGGGATAGCTTGTCCCGGGAGAGGGAGGCCTTGACCAATGGGTGTGAGTGAGTGGCTGACTCTAGTCTTTACCTCTGTCGGGGTCCTGTCCCCTCAACACAGCCAGTCGCTTGGCAAGGGCCAGGATCCACTCCTGCCTGGTGTTCTCCTCCCGTAGCTCAACTGCTGCCTCAGCCAGAAGCCTGCTCTTCTCCTCTTCCAGGGACCAGCTGGCCTGGCCCCCGGACTTAGTGTGCTGGGTCCCTGTACCACCCTGGTTGAGGTCATGCTTGAGAGAGGCCACAGCTGGAAAGAGTAATGCATTAGGGAGGCAGAGGCACTCTAAGATCTCTCCCCAGAAGACACTGAGCCTACTTTTCATACATCATCAGATTTTTTTCTCAGTACTAGTACCTATGACTTATATTACAAATAAAAAATTAGTATTTCCATTATTTTTCCAAATGTCTTTCTCATCCATCCCCACCGATACAGGGTAGGTGTCCCAGAGTTTGAGACTCACCACCCTGAAAGATCAGGATATGAGGAAGCCAAAGTGCAGCCAGTCTCTGCCTTTCAGAGCTGGAATTAGCCTTTCTCAGAAGCAGCATAGAGAGGGCCTGAATGAGGCCAAGGTCTTGTACAACACTGGGCAGGAAGAATTTTACAGAGTGGGTGTGGCTCTGCTATGGTCACCTTCAGCCTAAATTTCAGAGCAAGAGATCTGAAACCAGATAGCTTTTGATTTAAAGCCCATCCCTGCTGCTTATGAGTTATGTGACCTTGGTCAAGTTCCTTAAGTTCACCAGGCTTCAGTTTCCTCATCTATAAATAGGAATGATAATAACATATAACTCAAGATTATTGATTCTCAGTGAGATTGTGTAAGGCAGGGTTTCTCAGTCTTAGTTCTACTGACACACTGGAGTGGTATAACTTTGTTGGAGGGAGCTGACCTATGTGTTGCAGGATGTTAGCAGCATTTCTGGCTTCTACCCTCCAGATGCTGACTCTCTTCCCTGAGTTGTGACAACCAGAAAGTCTTTGACATTTACAAAAGTGCCCAGAGGGAATAATCATCCCTGGCTGATGACAACTGCGCTAAAGCCTTCAAATAGCCCCATCCAACAGCATTGTCTAAGACAATGCAAACATTTCATATTGTGTTCTATGTATGCTGTCCAAGACGGCAGCCAGAAGCTCATGTGGGTATTGAACACCTGAAATGTGGCTGACACTACTAAGGAACTGAACTTTATTTTTATTTTTATTTTGTTTTTGGTACCGGGGATTGAACTCAGGACACTGCGCTTGCAAAGCAGGCGGTGGAACCACTAAGCTAAATCCTTGGCCCAGCAACTAAACTTTAAATTGAGTTTCATTTTTATTTTTGGTACCGAGGATCAAACTCAGGACCTTGCGCTTTCGACGCAGGTGAGTGCCACTGAGCTAAATCCCCGGCATGAAATTGAACTTAATTTTCAACAGCCTGTTCCTTTTTTTTTAAAGCAGTGGCAGAGTTTATTTGAGAAAGTAAAAGTGAAAAGTGGGAGAGAAGCTGGCTCTGCAGAGCAAGCTTGGGCTCAGTAAAGAAAAAAAGAGAGACAGGAGCTGGGGATTTAGCTCAATAGTTCCACCACCTGCCTTGCAAGCGGAAGGACCTGAGTTCGATCCCTGGCGCCAACAAAACAAAACAAAACAAAAAGAGGGAGAGAGCAAAGATAAAATACATGCTGCATCTGGGAAACACAGCGTGGGCTATCATGGAAAGCTACCATAGCCATCCTTCTTATCATCATCACCATCACTGCAGAGAATACTCTCTGAGCACTCACTATGAGCCAAGTGCTTACTGGATGATCTCAATTCCTCCTCCATTTAGCCATGAGGTAGGTTTTAACATATACATGCACTTTACACATGAGGAAAGTGACTTGCCCATAGTCACAGAGCTAGTATGTGATAGAACTGGAATATACTGTCTGGTTCTAAAGTCCATGTATTTAACCACAAGGCCTACACTGGCTTCCTTTGGAGTATTCAATAAATGGTAACCCTTGTGATACTGATCGCTCTTATTTTTATTTTTAATTTTTTCTTTTTTGTGGTACCAGGGATCAAACTCAGGACCTTGTGCTTGCCAGGCAGGTGTGGCACCACTGAGTTACAACCCTGGCCATTGATCACTCTGACTTATATTCATCTCCCCAAAGGGTGGATAGCAGAGCATCTCCCATCTGGGAAAAGAGGAAGGCTATGTCCCTGGAGGAGCCAAGTAGAGGGGATACCTGTGTCTCCTCGTTCCCAGCTTTCATCAATAGCCACCTCAGCTGCCAGCTGTGTTAGCAGATCCTGTGACTGCTGAGCCTGGGTCCTGGTGTCTGGTGTCTGATGTTCCTGCCCAGAGGAGAGAACCTCAGTGGGGAATGTGGGAAGGGGAAAGCTATACTATAAGGCCTAGAAGCAGTCTAGGTCAGGCGTGAATGTGAGAAGTTCTCAAAGTCTAGGGAAAGGAGACTAATTCAAGGCCCATAATCAAGTAGGTCTGGCAGACCCCAATAGGACTGAACATCTACTCTTTTCTGACCCAGTCAATCCTGTGCTTGTCACTTGTTCCTTGGCCTGGCAACAGACCTGAGGCTCAGGAGGTAGGGGTGAAAGGCTTATCAACTTCTGCAAAGTACATGACCAAACATGTATCTGGCCTTCTGTGAGGTCCTTGCCTAGGAATCTCTTCCCTCCCAAACCATACCACTCACCGGCCAAGGGGTCTGAGAAGGTGGAGCTCTGCCCTGCAATGCTGCAAGCCGACTCTCCATCTCCTGGGTGGAAGGGATGGGACCCCAGGGTTCATCCTTCAGTGCAGCCAGGCGTGCCTCTATCTCTGCCTGTGAGGGCACTGACTCTGCAATTGGCAGCGGGAGGGAGATCCTTGTAAGGACCAGAGGAATCCCAGTGCCAGAAGCCCCAGTCTGTCTTTCTGGCCATCCTGCTTGCTCCCACTCACTGGACGTGTTCTCCTGGCGGAGCCGTGCTAGGCGCTCAGTGATGACTTGGTCTTGCTGGGTCAGTCCTTGGCTCTGGGGAGCGCTGGGCTTCTGCTTGGCTTCCAAGGCTGCTATACGCCTGGAAGGATATAAGACACAGGCTCTCAGGGCCAGGGATTTAGCTCAGTAGTTCTGGTGCCTGCCTCACAAGCACAAGGTCCCGAGTTCGATCCCTGGTACCAAAAAAAAAAAAAAAAAAGATACAGGCTCTTGAAGACAGAAGGGAGGGCTAAAGGCATCTACTCAGTTTCCTATCAAATTATTTCTGCATATCTAGGGAGGCCTCCAGTGGGCAATCTTCCATGGCCCTTGCTTAGGTTACTGTGCAACTCAACCCAGGTGATCAGGCCCAGGGTCTGGTTGAGAGGCCAAGATTTACCAAAGGCTTTTCTAGGGAGAGGGCTGCTGAGCTGTTTTCTGAGCACAAATGGGCAGTCAACAGCCTGAGAGGCAGGTATTCTTTTTAAAAAAAAATTTTTTTAAAGACAGGGTCTCACTACATAGCTCAGGCTGGCCTTGAACTCACAGCAATCCTGCTGCCTCAGTCTCTCAAGTGCTGGGATTACAGGCAAGTGCCACCACGCCAACTCGAGGTGGGTATTCTAACTCTGCATTCATTTGATCTAGACTAGAAGAGTTCTACCCATGGCTCCTGTGTCCTTTCTCCATGCCCATTTTTCTTTTTATCTTTAGTACTTACTTCTTATAGTTCTGAGGTGGTGACCACTTGGAGGCACTGGCAGGAGAAGACCCTCTATAGAGAAGCAATTGGGCATTAGAAATCTTGCGCTCCCACCAGTCAGGGTGCCCCTTCCCAAACACTACCTGAGCTGACCTCTGATGGACTGGCCAGATGTCCACTACCATGCTCAGCTGACCCCTCACCCATGCCAGCCTCTCACCTGGTCAGGACCTCGTGGCATTGCTTGCAGACTTTCTGTTGGGTGTTGCCAGTTCGGGGAACCATTGCACTGAAGCTAAGGCAGCCAGAACAGAAGGCCCGGCCACAGTTCTTACAGCCATACTACAAAAAAACATGAAGCAGGAGGATCCACTTCTCACCCTGCTCTGTAGGCTCCTCCCTAGGACTCTCAAGCACATGCAGAGAGAGGACCCTGAATTGTGACCAGCTGCTGGGAAGAACAGTGGGACCCCAAGCTCTAGGGAGAGACTGGACAGACAGTAAAGCAGTTCCTTGGTTTCCAGTTTCTTATCCAAGTCACATAAAACTTTCAGCAAAATTGCCATGCTTCCTATCATCTTCAATTCCCGGCCATGGGCAAAGCCTTGTGCTTCAGGCTACGGATTCTTCAACAAAGGAGAATTTTGAGAGTGCAGGGCCCATGCCTTTTCTGCCCTGGTAGAACTTGACTCAGAATGGGATGAGTGAGAACAATAGCTACCATTAAGCACTTACTGTGTGCCACGCACTAAGTTTAGTACTTAACATTCATCATCTGATTTAGCCCTTGCAATCTACACACACTGTCTTATCTAATCCTGATGTCCACCATTACTTTCCCTATTTTAGTGGAGGCCTGAGAAGTTACATGACTTGCTCAAACTAAGGTCATCCTGTAAGACAGCAGAGGTCAAACTTGAACCTACTCCAAAATCCCATCATCTAAGTGCCACCTGGTCCTGCCTCCCTACCTGGCATCAATTCATCCCATCTGGTTCCATCATCTTCTGGTCAGATGCTCTGGCCACAAGCGAGGTACTGAAAACTGAAAGCCTGCAGTTTACCAGGAGAACCTGACAGGTCTGTCTTAACAAGAAAGCCTCTGCCTTAGTGCCCCGGGGACAGGAGGAAAGGTAGTTACTGAAAAGACCTGGGCAAAGGCAGGCTGTGGGATGGGAGAGGTTTCAGAGCAAAGGGCACAATATGATGATCAGGGTCACGGGATACTAAAGACCACTCTGGGGAGGAAAAGGTTGAGGAAGACGACAGGTGGGTGCTACGCTTGGGAGACTGAAAATGACAACAGCACGCTTTACAACGCACAAGGGGTACTTTCACCTCCAGCCCCTTTGGACCCTCACATCGGACCCCCAAAAAGAGGAACCTTAGCCTCACTTTGCAGAAATGGAAACTGAGGCTCAATGACTTCATCAAAACCACACTGCTGAAAAGAGGCCGTAAAAGCGGGGCTTTGCACTGTAAATCCCACGCTTTTCCCGGTGCTCCTCGTCCTCCCTGGCCCTCCAGCCCTGGGGAGAAGACTTGCCTCCTTCTTGAAGAGGGTGAACTTGACAGCGCACCCGTAACACCTACTCTCCATTGTGTCGCCGAGCGTAGCCAGCGTAGCCGGTTCCGCGAGGCTGAAGTCGGGCGGGCCACACCTCGGTCCCTCACACTCTCACCCCACCAGCCCCGCCTGGCCCCTCACTCCCACTCCAGCGGTCCGGCCGCGGCCCGGGGGGGGGGGGGGGGGGGGCGGTGTTTCTCAGAGTGCGGAGCGGGTGGGAGCGGGGGCTTTTGGGAGTCGTAGTTCACTTGCGGCTGCGCGTTCCCTCAGAGTCAGGTCGGAACCGGAACCCAGTGTTTCCCAGGGGGCTAAGCGACATGCGGCCAGCCAGGAGTCAGCACCCTTCGCGCTTGGGCTCATGGGAGTTGTAGTGCGAATCCAGTCAGAGCGGCAGCCATGGCGGTGACCAAGGAGCTCTTACAGATGGACCTGTACGCGCTGCTAGGCATTGAGGAGCAGGCGGTGGACAAAGAGGTGAGAACGGTGGCGAGGAAGGCAGATCCAGAACGGCCTAACGGCCCTTCCTGTCCAGGCGCCTTGCTCGCTGCGGGCACCAGTTCTCTAGGTTTGGCTAGGTTCTGGGCGGGGAACGTGGGGCGGCCCTACGGTCTCAAAAGGCTGGCGCTCAGATCCTTCCTGGACAGTCTGAGGGACTCACGAGGAGAGTGGCACCAAAGGCTCCTCGCGCCGGGTGGCTGTCCTCTCTCTGTGCCTGCTGTTTGGGAGAGGCGAGGGTGAGCATGAGAGGGAAGCCTGACCTCTTCTTTCCGCCTGTGCATCCTGAGCCTCCTAGTCTACTTCTGCCCCACTGGGGCGGTTTTTTTTTTGTTTTTTTTTTTAATCTCTTACAGGCTGATTTAGCACCGCGTAAAATCTAGAGTGGAAGAAAGATCAGATTAGAACGCTCCTCCACTACCTCTTCATCCCCAGTTTGGCAAGACCCTGCTGTCTCTAACCAATTGACCCTTTTCAAGTGCCGGATATTCAGGTGTTGTCCTCGGAATGCGCTAGTTAGTGGGCCAAAAAGGGTATCAGAAAGGTATGGCAAGTGTGGATCAAGGGGCTGGGGGTGACACTGATCAAGGTGTACATGATGTTTCTGTTATTTCCCTCTGATTCATAGTGATAGTTGAAACAGTATAGACAGAGGAAGCTGATAATTTGTCGGATAAAAATGAGTGCCCATCAGTGCCCCTGTACTTCTGGACTGCCCTGCTCGAGGGCTGAGTGAGATTTCAAGAGGAAGTTGTGGGATCCAGGTGGTGGCACACTTCTGTAATCCCAGCATTCTGGGAGGCTGAGGCAGGAGAGTCGAAAATTTGAGCTCAGCCTGGGAAATTTAGGGACTTACTGAGACCCTGTCTCAAAATCAAAAACTGGGCTAAGGAATGTAGTGCTGGATTCAAACCCCAGTACAGCCAAAAAAAGTCCCATAGTGTTATCTATGAAGTACCAAATGCACCTACTACACCTGTCTCGTAAGTCTTTAATATTTCAGTATTAATAATGCTGAACATCTATATAATGTTTATTATGTACTAGATACTAAGAGTGTGTACAGTCCGTTTTGTCTAAAACAAAACAACAGAAAAAGTAAAAGAAGATAAACCTTGAAATGTAGGTGGCATCTTGAGAAAGACCTTACTAGTTACTGCTTATTCTCTTTCTCGTCAGCCAGTTTTCCTTTCCAGCGTTTATTTCCATTTTCACTTTGGATACATTGGCTGATTTCATGGTGAGAGATACTTTTGGGCAAAAAGTAAGGGAAAATCTAGGGCTTAGTAGGTGCTAGTGTCCCTTTCTTTGGTTTATTTATTTATTTTTAATGTAAAAGAAGAGGATTTATTTGAAGATGGGAAAGGAGGAAGAGAGAGATGCCAGGCACTTACTCTGGACCGGTAGGGAGTATTTGAAAGTGAATTGCTCCCTTTCCTTTTGTTTGTTTGTTTGTTTGGTTTTTCTTGAGACATGGTCATGTGTAGTTCAGGCTGACCTTGAACTCACTATGTAGCCCATGTTGGCCTCGAACTCATGGTAATCCTCCTGCCTCAGTCTCCCAAGTGCTGGGACTACAGGTGTGTGCCAACATGTCCAGCCTTTCCTTGGTTTAATAAATGTTATGTTCTCTAAGGAACCTAGGGGGCCAAGAAATGTTTAAAGTGTATACAAGGAAGGCCTCCTAAACTTTGGTTGTCTGGCCATGTAACATAGTAGTTGCCCCATTCCACATATAAGTGACATCCTGCAGTATTTTTCTCTCTGTGTCCGGTTTATTTCATTTAACACAGTGTCCTTAGGGTTCACCTATGTTGTCTCAAGTGTCAGAATCTCCTGCTTTTTTTTTTTTTATATTGGGGATCAAACTCAGGACCTTGTACTTGTGAGGCAGGTGGTGGCACCACTGAGCTAAATCCCCGGCCCGAGAATCTCCTGCTTTTTAAGACTGAATATTCCATTGTGTGTGTGGTTGGTTCCATATCTTGGCTGTTGTGAATAGTGCTTCAGTGAACATGGGAGGGCAGATATCTTTAGGAGTGATAGTTTTCCACGTAGGAGTTCTTTTTTATTTTAAGGCTTTTCATTCCCTGTTTATTATCAGTGCTACAGTAGAACATTTTGTAATGACTTGTGAGTGACATGTGGACACCGACAGTTTTTTCAAGTACTAAGTGCCAGTGTTTTCTGGTGAGTACTGATTTTGCCCAGACGAAATAACCAAACATAATACAAAACTGGGAGATTGTGATAACATTGGCATAATCCACCCAAATTACAAAAATGGCAATACTTAAAATCATGCACGTTATTTCAACATTTCATAAAACATTTTAAATTTCTACATACTGTCCTGTTGTAAAACAACTCCTCAAAAACTGCATGATAATATTAAACTACAAAATTCACTTTGGAATGTAGGAAGTTGTTGTCTTTTATGAATTGGTTAAAAAATATGGTGAGGAGTGTATTGAGAAAAGTGGAGAAAAACGAGTTTTCAGTTGATAGATTCAGCATGTCTGAAAATACTTCAGTTGGGTACAGTAAAAAGAAAACTTCAACACCAACAATACATTATAAATAAGAGTCTTAAACTGGCCTTGGTGGCCTGTGCTTGTAATCCCAGC
This sequence comes from Heterocephalus glaber, assembly GCF_000247695.1. The sequence continues at coordinate 8,053,439 of NW_004624804.1, read as the reverse complement.
ACTTGGGAGGCTGAGGCAGGAAGATCGCTGCAAGTTCAAGACCAGCTTGGACTACACAGCAAGACTCTGTCTCAAAACAAACAAACAAATTTAAAAAAGAAAAAGTGGGCTGGGGATTTAGCTCAGTGGCACTGCGGCGGCCTTGCGAACGCAAGGTCCTGAGTTTGATCCCCAGTACCAAAAAAAAAAAAAGAGAAGTCTTGTGGCAAAGTGGACACATAAACAGTTCTTGTATCAATTGTACCCAAGGGAGAGAGGTCTTCTCCAAAGACACTTGTTATAGACCTTCAATGATTTATCTTTTTTTTTGGTTTTTTTGAAGCAGGATCTATGCCTATTTTTTAAAATTTTGGAATAGGATCTTGCTAATTGGAAAGTGGCCTAGGCTGAACTTGAACTTGTGATCCTCCTGCGTCAGCCTCACAGAGTGCTGAGATTACAGGCATCTGTCACTACATCCAGCTAAGAAACTTTTGTATGTGTGGTGCTGGGGACAAATACAAGGACCTCAGCATGCTCAGCATTCACTCTTCTACTGAGCTATGCTGAAGACCCCTGTAGTTAGGTTCCAGTACCTACCTGCCCAGTGTGTGACACACGCCTGAGAAAAAGAATACACTGAGAGACAGAACTAGGAGAGAAAGCGGGGTGCCAGGACGACCAATGTCAGTGCAACCAACAAAGGCACTGGAGAGTCCCAGGCACTGACTTTTATTGGCAGTCAATTGGGGTAAAGGTGACATGTGGTTTCTATGGAAATTAATGTAAAAACAAGGCTCACAAAGGACAAGACAAAGCATTCTCAAATTAGGAACAGAATAGACTAAATATATGATTGTAATTGGAACATTGTCCTTCTAGTCTGAAGGTTTAGTTGTGGGAACAGAATTTGGGTGTGAGTTACTACTCTGACCTCAACATGTAGGCTTCAGCCAGACTCACTTCCATAAACAAGCCAATTGTAGGGTTAACTCTTCACAGCCTGCTTTGGGCGTAATCAATATTACAGCCCTCTGCAGAGCTATGCCACCAGCCCATAGATAGTTTTATTAAATACCTACTGGGTGCCAGTCTCTGTGCCTGGTGCTAGGGATGTCCATGTTAAAATAAAGAGCCCACTGTAATCTCTTCTTTGGACCCTTAGTAGAAGCTAGCATGGTTAATTTTCTTAGAAGTTTACCTTTTCTAATTGGAAGATGGTTTACTACAGAGATGCAGAGTGTACTTGATGTGGAAAGTAACAGTTTTGATATCTAATTTTTTTCTCTTTTTCTTTTTTTGAAACAAGGTCTTGCTTTATAATTCAGGCTGGCCTTGAACTTACTGTGTAGCCCAGGTTGGCCTCAGACTCATGGCGGTCCTCCTGCCTCAGCCTCCTGTTGATATCTAATCTTAAGTGAGGCCAAGAATTATTGCTTGTTGCATCTATTTTGTGTTAAAAATGGATAAAAATCATAATGTAGAACATTGGGCAGTGCTGAGAATTGTGCCTTGATGATTGCTTTTGTACTCACCAGCTGTTACAGTTAAGAAGGTGGACTTTGAGTCAGGAGTGGTGATACACGCCTGTAATCCCAGTACTCTGGGAAGCTGAGGCAAGGAGTATTTCAGGTTTGAGCCCAGCCAGGACAGTTTTGTGATTTAGCAAGACCTTGTCTCAAAATAACATAAAAAAGATCTGGGAATGTAGCTCAGTGTGAAGTCCTTGAGGCCAATCTCCAGTGCTGCAAAAAAAAAAAAAAAAAGAGAGAGAGAGGACTGTAGTCAGGCTATGTGGCTGTTAGCTCTATGACTTGCCTGGCTGGTGATCCTGAGCAAATATTTAACTTCTTTGTGCCTTGGTTTCCCATCTGCACAGTGAGAATGACAGTCCTTCCTTGATTGCACTGTTTGTGAAGCCTGAACTATATAAAGCACTAGTGCAGAGCCTGGCACAGAGCGAGTGCTCACTATAGGGCAGTTCTTTTCCTTGTCATTGTTATTGTAAATTTTAGAGTCAAATAAAAATCACCCTTAGTTTGTGTCTGAGTTTTCTTTTTACCCCTACCCTTCTTACTCATTCTAGTCCAGACAGATCAGTGCTGATTCACCTAACAACACAGGAGTAGTTCTCAATTGAGGCAGGAGATAGAGGAAGCAAGTGGAACAAAATTGAGGGTCACCAGAGTTCACTGTTTTGGTCATATTAACACATTCACAGAGTCTGTCACTGTAATGTGGGCAAGGTGGAACTTGAGCGCTGAACAAGCTATCACGTCTGCTTTCTAACAGCTCACACGGCATAGTTACAGTGAACTCTGAGGCAGAATGAAAGAGGCTCAATGAAAGTATACAAGGAAAAATGGTGTAAGATAAAGAAGACATGATTCAGATGATTGACGACCAGGGAAGGTTTCCCTGAGGAGATGTTTTTGTGCAAGACCTTGAGGGAGAAAAGAAGACATGACAGCAGAGTTAGAAGGGATCTTCAGGGTTATTTACTGTTATCATTGTTCCAGAGAGGTTCTAAAATGTGGCTAAGGCCATCCAGTGAGTGAGCTGTGGGCCCAGACTAGAGCCCAGGTTGGTATTTCCAGCCTACATCCATCTTTATCTTCCATCTGTGGCAGACTTGACCTTCTTTTAAAGCCTGTTGAAGGATATGTAGCTCCCTTTATCTTGATAGCTATACTTGGTCAAGCCAAGTATTTTAAAATGCTTATTGATCAACCTTTTCTTTCTTTCTTTCCTTTTATTTTTTTTTCTGGTACCAGGGATTGAATTTAGGACCTTGCACTTGCAAGGCCAGCACAGTGCCACTGAGCCAAATCCCCGGCCTCTTTCTTTTTTTTGGTACAGGGTCTCACTATATAGTTCAGGCCAGGCTTGAACTCACTGTGTAGCCCAGGCTGGCCTCAAACTCATGTCAGTCCTCCTGCCTCAGCCTCCTGACTGCTAAGATTACACGTGTACACCAGGCCTGGCTGATCAACTCTTTTTTTTTTTTGGTACTGAGGATCAAACACGTGTCCTTGGGTTTGCAAGGCAGGCACCGGAACCACTGAGCTAAATCCCTGGTCCCTGATCAACTCTTTTAAGACTCAAATTTTAGGGGGCTGCGGATTTAGCTCAGTGGTTCTGGCGCCTGCCTTGCAAGTGCAAGGTCCTGAGTTCGATCCCCAGTACCAAAAAACAAGACAAAACAAAAAAAAGACTCAAATTTTAAGTCCTTTTATCAGGAAACTGTCAGGGGAATTTAACATTGACATTTTCAGGGAGGGAGGCTATGTTATAGCATATAAATTACTTTAAGGAAAAAACTATTTTTCTGTATGCTAGCTAATATATTTATTTAAACTACATATTTTCATATCTGAATATGACACATAACATTGTTTCCTGAGCCGGGCGTGGTGGCGCACCGTGTCACCTCATCACTTAGGTGGCTGAGGCAGGAGGATCACTGTGAATTCAGGGCCAGCGTGGGCTACATAGTGAGTTCAAGGCCAGCCTGAACTATAGTAGCAAGACCTTGTTTCTCACACACACACACACACACACACACACAAACACATACGTGCGCACACACACAAAAGGCTTGAAGGAGCAGCATGAGTTGAAGATGTCGCAGTGAAAGTGCCTCTCAGGACAAGGAACTGGGCATCACCTAGAGTTTGTTGAGGATGTTGCAGAAGATGAATCTGGAAAGCATGGTGTGTTTGGGCCTCTAGATCACAGGGTGGTTAAACTATATTCTGTGGGCCATTTCTGGATTTGAGATGTGGCTGACATAGTCCTTATCTCCAAAGAGAGCCCTTCCGAAGCCTCTTTTCTCCAGATCAGATGCTGAGACCTCAAAGTGCTGAGCACTGAGTCTGGTTTCATTCAAAGACATCTTTCCTTCACCAGGGCCTGGGCTGAGGTAGGAGGTTCTACGTTAGCACCCGGCCTCCTAGTCCTCCCAGTATCTCTCTGATGGTAACTCTGTCTGGCTGCAACTCTGGAGTTTTGAAGTTACTTGGCTGCCTGTTAGGTCAAAAGGATGATTCATTTGTGTTTGTAAGCTGTAAGCTAGTCATTAACATTCAGGATAATTCCTCACATTTATATGATACCGAAGTGCTTTCACATAAATTATCTCATTTGATGTGATCTTCAAAACAAGACTGTAGGTAGGCAAAGACTATTAGCTCCGATTTATAGATGAGAAAACCAAGACTCAAAGAGTTTAATTGATTTGCCCAGCATAATATGGCTAGTAAATGCAGAACCCTTGCCCAAACCTGAATTTTCTACTTCTCTTTCAGAGTTCTTTGCATGACCTACACTTCAGGAGCAATTAGGGTAACAGTGAAGGTCTGTGGGCCCCAGAGAGTCTCTCTGCTCCATCAGTGACACAGGTGGAGATTCGGCTCTCAGTGAGTAAAGCTGCTGGACACAGGTGAACAAACTGCTGTGGAAAGCTTGAGGAGGAACTATGTTATAATTTGTGTTAAAATTACACAGTGCAGTTTCCATTTTAGCTAAGGCACTATTCAAAATATTTTCTATTTGCAAAATATTTTCCATTTGCATTTCCAAATGCATCCATTTCCACTTTCCCTATTTTTGCTGTCCTGTTCTTTTATTTTTTTTTAAATCAATACATTTATTTTTCTTTGAGACAGGGTCTCACTATGGAGTCCATGCTGGCCTCAAACTCATGTGGATCCTCCTGCCTCTGCCTCCCGAGGGCTGGGATTATAGGCATGCACCATGACATGCACAGCACACTTCATTAAATTGTTTAAAAAGGAAACCAGTGCATTGGGGGAAAAAAAGAGAAATGAATGAGATGGGGGGGTGTGGGAAGTACCAGGCTCAGAGACAGGGAGTTCAACCTCCCCGGGAGGGCAGAACCTGGGCAGAGAGCCGTCTTCAGCTGGGGATCTGGGTCTCAAGGGATTGAGGGTGACAGTGGGGAGAGAGAATAGAGCCTGCCAGACCCAGGCCATGTGGCACATGGCGGGGTATAACCTAGAGAAGGTGGTGGGAAAGGGCTTTGGGGCCTGAGCCTGAGAATTGAGGTGCTTAGGGAGAGGGTGGGAAGGAGGAGTGAAGTCAGAGAGAACAATGGCATCTAAGGAGGAGGAAGGCTGTGGACTGGATTCCAGATCGGTCGCTGGTTTGAGGACAGGAAGAGGAGCGCAGGACAAGAGTTGAGGGCCAGGAAGGAATGCCATGAGGGCTAAAGGAAGGGAGGACCAAGATATGAGAACAGAGGGATCAGAGGAGCTAAAGAGGGACCTCGGGGATGGGCTGAGGACCCAGATCCCCATGTGACTTACAGGCTACACTTTGGGGAGAAGCAGGCTGGGCCCAGTGCCCTCTCCAAGTTGTTCCAGACAGCGCAGGTTCCTGTCCTGAGGAACACAGGCCATGATTGGCAGTTTGAGAGGAGCACTGGTATGGGTCCAGATTCCCTCAGAATCACTGCAGTACCACTAGGAGGCTCATATTTTGGAGCCCTTGTACTGAGGGTACTGGTGTAGATGGTGTGGTGTGAGGCATTCTGCTTGTGCTGAGCCTTGGGAACAGCCTGCAGTCTCAGCAGTACCTGAACATTTGGGGATTTCTTTAGTGTGCTGCCTCATTGTGGGCCATGGGCTGTAAGAAGTGAAAGTGGCCTCTTTCAGGTAGAGGGGACTCCTAGATAAGGCCCAGAGCTCTGTGGTTCCCTTACTGCCTGTGACATCAGGCAGTCACATAACCTCTGCTAATGAGAGAATGAAGAGCTGGCTGCCTCCCTCAGACTTGGGAGGAATGACTGCCCCGGCTGTGATTACTGACTGTTCTCATTTCTGGAACTGGGCCTACTAATGGATTGCTAGCTGATTCACCGCAGATGGTTTGTTCATTCAGTCCTTGTCACACAGGGCTGCCACCCTGTGTGTTCTTATCTGAGTCTAACCTGTAAGCCTGGCTTTTGAGAACTGGGCCTAATTACTTGTACCACTTACTTACCTGGCTCCAAGTTTTATTATAAGAAAGGACAGCCGCCTTTTAAAAAATAATGATCTCTTCTTTGTAGGGCACCTTTCTTTTAAGTTAATGATGGCTCTTTTCTATTTATTAGGCCTCTTAGCACCTTGCTGTTTGGGGTGAGTCAGGAGTTCCTTCCCCTCAAGAGGTTAAACTGAAGGCTGGAGCCTTGTCAGAGGGCTGGTGTGAGCCCGGGGCAAAGCCCAGTGGGGAGACCCAGCTTGCAGCCGGCCCCCTTCTTTGGGGCTGTGGTTGCTGAAAGTGGTAGAACCAGTTACGGAGTTTCCGGGGAAGGGCTGGGTGACTGCTAATTCATTACGCACTGTGCAGTGTGGCCGTTGGGGGTAACATTTAGTTCCTACCTGGCAGTCTGCTTTAGTAAGTTCTTCCCTTTCCTAGACTTGAGTTTTCAAGAAATGTTAACAGGTAGAAGGGGAAACAGTGAAAGTGGTAAGATCTCCTGTGGTCAGGACAGCTCAGAGGACCCAAAGGAATCAACAGAGTGGAGGCTTTCTCATTGTGTTTTGTTTGGGAGCAGAGTGTTTGCCCTTTCATTCAGCAGATATTTACTGTGCCTACTAAGTCCCCGGGGCTATTCATTACACTGTTCTGTGCCCAGAGAAGAGCGAAACTCCCTGCCCCCTAAGTACATTTACTGTATTTGTAAAGGGAACCTCCATTCATCCCTACACTTGTGTATGATCATCTGTGGCAGTTGTGTAACCAGCTATCTATCTGTCCAGACAACACTGGAAAAGAAACAGCAGATTGGGAAGTACTGGCATCTGGCACCCTCTAGAAGAGGCTGACTAGCAGAGTAGCAGGAAAACTGAGGATAGAATTTCAGATCTTTCAGATCAGCAAAACCCTGGCTGCTCTTGGTGGCACTTTGTTTGTATGATTCCTGTTCTGGATGATGCTCCTGAGTCATCAAGGATGGATTAAACTCAGCTAGTGTCCTAGGATGGAAAAAAAGAGATGGTAGGCCGCAGTATTTTAGAAAGGCATCAGGAGACTTCTGCAAATTAGTGTTTAAAGGCCTTCTGAGGTTTAAGTTTACCTGAGATCTTTGTCATCCATCCTGGGGCTGTGCCTTGGGAACAGCCTGATCTCTGAAAAACCATGGTCTCCACAGGAGTGTTTGGGGTGGGGAACCCTGAATTGTCACCCAGATCCTCTTTTGAAGTCTCAGGGATGCATCTATTCCAAGTGCTAGGGACTTAGAGGATTTAGGAGAACCTATAGGTAAAGAGAAAAGGCTGCAAGTGTTAAAGACACCCCAGGTGCCTTTGGTGGCTTGATGTGGCCGCTTCAACCCTGCCTCAGTGATCCTCATACATGTAAGTTTGGCTTCATAGAGGAGCTACCAGCCTGTGATTCCTGGGTTTCCACAGCCCTGTTTTTACTCTACCTCATTACATTAGTGGTATTTCTTTATTTTCTGAAGTTCCTCTTCGTCCCTGCTTTATCATAATTAGCAAAAATACTGTTTTCTTGCACCTTTTTGCCCTGAATCCAACCTCTTTAGCTGTTCCCAAGGGAGGATTATTTTATAATAAATATTGAGACCAGAAGCTTTTTCAAAGGGCTGCTTTAGGAGAGTTGAGTGTTTAACTGATGAGGCATTCTTAAGGCAATGGTCACCTCAGGACGGCTGGGCAAAGCTGGGAATCCAGTTTGGAACACAAAGCAATGACCTCCAGGCCAACTGGTTCAAAGTCAATTGGTCTTTGAGGCTCAAACTGAGGAACGGACCCTGCCCTGGCAGGCTTAGCAACTAAATATAGTAACTATTTAATCAAGACAGGCACTCTTGACCTGCATTCTCAAGCTAGCTAGGCTTGGTCTGTGACTACTCTAGATCTCAGGCTACCTACCATGCCATCTATTCTTTGAGAATATTTCTAAGGGCCTGGGGCCAACCAAGAATTGAATTTTAGGACTGTTCCTCAGCAAAACTTGAAAAAAGCCCTGACCATCTAGAGAATTCCAATTGGGCTGAACTGTACCCACTGTGGACCAGGGTCCATTTCTGGGGTTCTTGTCCTGTTGGCATCATGTTGGACTGATGTGTTTTTTCCTCCATTCCCCTCCCTGCCTTCCAGGAGTGGGTGACTTGGAGAGATTTGGGAACTTATATCGAATACTGTTGCAGAAATCTCGGAAAGAAATACACAAGAGACACAGAATTCGGATAAAATAATAAAATTTCTTCTCCCAAGCGGGTCGGAATGCCAGAAACCAGTCTGGTCCGTATCCGCGCCTGCTTTGTTCAGCATTTCCCTTTTTATATCCTTTTTTAGCCATTATCTCATCCCTAGTGGTCTTTGATATGTAAATACAATTCCAGTTCCTATTTACAAGTCACAGACACAAGACAGGCCATATACATTGTAAATTCACCCTGGCATGGTAACTTTGTT
>NW_004624804.1:7931354-8025971 GCF_000247695.1 Heterocephalus glaber | reverse complement strand
AAAAAAAAAAAAAAAAAAAAGGTGAATAAGGTACACAGAAAGGAAAGCAGTGAGTCCCAGGCCTGAGAGAACTGTTTGTCACAGCAGCTGGCCTGGCACAGGGCCACTGGCAGGTTTCCTGGGGAGGCAGGCGGGGATGCGGACCGGGAGTGATGCTTCTTCCACCCTGCTACCCCTAAGGGAACTTTTGTGGCTGGCCCACAGTACAGCTTGGTAATGGTGAGCTGGGGGGTGAGCGGCAGGAGAGACAGTGAGAACTTGAGCTCCGTGGTACGACCTGAATCCAGCCGAGACAAGGCGCAGCTCAGGCTGTGGTGCCAAACCACGGGGCAGAGGCCAGCGCTCCGCCCACGGGCATCCCTGACACACAGCCTCGGGCTGCTGACAGAGGCACCCACCCGCACCTGTCCTTGCATGTGTGGAAAGAACCAGCTTGGTCAGTGTGAGCTGTTTTAACTCTTCCAAACCCCTGGCCACCTGGCTGGAGTCCATCTCTCTTCTGTGCTCTGACCTTTCAAGAAAGTAACTTGGAGGCATATGGCAGGGTGCAAGGGGCAGCAGTTACTGTATGGGTTGGTCTCCATGGAAACTTTGGAGAAGCAGCCAGAGCTGGGTTGAGCTGAGGCCATGCAGAGACTGCACAAACCAGCAAGTGGGTCATGAAACCCTTGTGCCTAGACCTGGAGGCCCGGGAGCGGCAGGCACAGGCCCAGGGGAATGAGGAGGAGGAGGAGAGCCGGAGCACCAGGACTCTGGAGCAGGAGGTGAGCATCTAGCACGCCTGCCTGAGCGGCATCTGTAGCAGCAACAGGAGCAGGGGTGGGGGATGAGTAGTATGTGGTGGGAAGGGCTTGCTCCTTCCCCCTTCTTCTTCGGGAGCTAGGTGATCTGTCCCACCTGCAGGTTGCTGAGCACTAGCTTGCAAGTGGAGCTTCCCAGGGACCTTTACAAGGTGAGCCAGCCTGGAATTGGATCAGCACAGAATTGTCACCCCTCCGCCCCTCGCTCTACAGATTGCACGCCTACGAGATGAGGGTTCCCGGCAGCTGGAGGAGCAGCAGAGGCTGATCCGGGAGCAGATACGCCAGGACCTTGAGCAGAGGCTGAGAGGTGAGAGCAGTGTGCTCTCCTGTCCTCCAGGCAGCTCCACCCCGCCCAGAGTGGCCACAGCGGCTGCTCCACTGAGTGGCAGCCAAACTCTGCAGACACCCCATGATCCTCCCTCCAGCACACTCCGCTGGTCCCTTCTTACCAGTTCTTGGGAGCCTGTGTGCTTTCACTCTTATCTGGCTGTTTCGGTCTGAGTCCCAAGCAGAGGTGGCTCTCCTTGGAGCAGATGAGCAGGGGAAAGGCCCAGGGTACTCTGCTTCGGTAGAACCATGTGGTCTATAGCTCTGTCTTCTGCCCCAGGAGCTTTTCCAGCCCTTCATTTGGAGAGAACTACAGGTGACCTTCAGAAGGTGGGTGGGCTGGCCACCCCGTGATGGGGCAGGATTGCATCTCCCTTCCCCTCCAAGTCCTCCCCATGGTGGGGCAGGTGTTGCCCTAGGTCAGAAGTGACCTTATCTGCTCCTCTGGCTCTGGCCTACCTCTCCTTTGGGAGAACTATGGATGGCTCGCCTCATATTTTCCTTTTCTTGTTTTTTTGTACTGGGGAGCAAACTGAGGACCTTGCACTTTCAAGGCAGGGGAGGTGCCACTGAGCTAAATCCCTGGCCTTTTCCCTTTCTTCTTTTGCCAATATTTCCAGGAAAGGTGGAAAATACTGAAGGCAAAGGAACCCCCAAACTAAAGGTGAGCATCGGCAGGGTCGGTGAGCTTCCTCACCGCACCTCCCTCGGCAGGGGCAGATGGGCTTGTGGGGAGCACTGGGTCTCTGAGTAAGCCATCACCATCACTGCACCCTTGCCATCTTCCAGCTGCCGGGGGGCCAGGCTGCCTCTCAGAGCCAGCCACAGTGGCTCTAGCCCCGGCGGTTGTAGGGCGAGTGTGTCCCCAGAAGTCCCTAGGGCGGGAAGCGTCACTGAGGGGGAGCCGGCTGCCTTGTCTCTTGGTTTTCATGGGGAAAACATGTTTTGGTGGTGCTCCCTAGTTACAGGTGCTTGGAGACCAGGAGGGCCTTTCTCACACTGTTGAGCTCGGATGTAGGGTCTGGTACTGTTGAACCGAAAGGTCAGTGCTTAATGCCGCTGTCTTTCAGCTGAAGTGGAAGTGCAAGAAGGAGGATGAGTCCCAAGGCGGCTACTCCAAAGATGTCCTTCTGCGGCTTTTACAGAAGGTCAGCCTGCTCTCTCCCTGTCTGTCCTGTCATCTCAGCCCAAAACTCAGCCAAACCCCAGGACTTCACCCCTGCACTTCCTTTCACATCTCCACCTGCCTTTTCTTCTGTACTGTCTCACGGACCATGAGACAGCCTAGAAACTTCTCTCCAGGCACAGTCCTCCTGTCGCTTGCATTGCCACGTGCCCCCTCCGGCCAAGTCTCTCCTTCACTGCCCAAGTCTAGCCTTTACCTCAGAAGCAAAAGGCTGGCCTGAGTGTGCTGGGAGAGGAGTGTTGCGGGCGTGAAAGCCTACCCTCCTCACTCCGTCCGGGGGAGGCAGCTGTGCCACTGTGGCACCCTGAGCCCCAGGCCTGTGCTTATCTCTCCTTTTCAGTCTTACATCCATTTCGGAAATTAACCTTACTTTCCCACCTCTGATCTTCTCTTGCCTGGTAATAAGGTTATTTCCAGTCTGAAAATGTAGCTGTGGGCCTCAGGGCAACCCTGGCTGGTCTCTGGCACAAGCTGGTCCTGGACAACAGCCCAGCCACGCTTACTGGGGCCTCCTTATCCCCACAGTATGGCGAGGTTCTCAACCTGGTGCTTTCCAGTAAAAAGGCAGGCACTGCTGTGGTGGAGTTTTCAACTGTCAAGGCTGCGGTGAGTGCTCCATGGGGCTTGGGAGTCATTCTAGGTCAGGGACCCAGTTTTGTGGCCCTCGGAGTTGGTGACCCACACTCCCAGGGATCTCCGGGCCAGCTCAGAGTGAAGGCTTACCCTCAAGCCCCCCTCCCCAGGAATGCTGGGGGACGCTGTGACATTCACTTTCACGCTGGCTGGCTCCGTATGCTCCATCCTACCCCTCTCTGGGTTTTGAGCTCTAGCACCGCCTTTTGCGCCCACAAATCAATAGGCACCTCCCTGGCACCCTTCCTGAGAGAGGCAAGTCTGCAATGTGAAAGAAGGCAGATTTGGCAAGACGTTGTTCTAAAACCAAAACTAGACAGTTCTCACCAGCGGCGATTGCCACGGAGCAGAAGCTTGAGCAGCTCCCAGGCTCGGTGGTTTGGGCTGCAAAATAGAGCGCACAAGGCTCCAAGTTGTCAAAATCTCAGGTAAAGTCTCAAGGGAGATCACTTTTCTTCTTTGTTGAGCTGTCTGCATTTTATTTTTGACACGCTCCCTAAGTTTCACATCTAAAGCCTTGGCCCACATGCTCTGCACCTGTGCTGCCGAAGTGAGCACAGCCCCACCATCTTCAGGTTGCTGAGGGTGTCCGACTCTGCTGGGAGGACTCGGATGCTGGTTCTGTCCTCTCTGTGGGGTACAGGGCCCCTTTACAGCTGATTTGCATGCATGGCACCAGGACTGCATGCTCTGTTTGACAGGAGCTGGCTGTCCAGAATGAAGTGGGCCTGGTGGATAACCCTCTGAAGATTTCCTGGTTGGAGGGACAGCCCCGGGGCATGGCGGGTGCCAGCCACCCAGAACTGTCCAAGGTAAGGAGCCTGGCTTCACCCATCTGGGCCTGCTTAGGCTCTAGGACCTCCTTAGGGGCCTTCATTCCCACGTCCAGGTCAGCAGGAGTAGAGTGAGATCCGCAGGGCCAGCAGCCTGAGAGGGAGGGCTCGGATTCCCTGTTAATCCCTTTTCCTTTCTGAGGGTCAGAGGGACCCTACCCTACAGATGATTATTATTATTACTTATTTATTTTGGTGCTGTGGATCAAGCTTAGAGCTTCACCCATGCTACACATACATGCTGCACTACTGGGCTACATTCCCAGCCTAACACAGTGCTCTTAGCCCCTGCGTTCCCTCTACATCCATCTCCCTCGAGGACACACCCTCACCCAGAGGGCCTGCAGGCTGCTCGGCTGTGATGTGAAGCACGCGGAGCTTAGATGACCTAGTGCTGCAGGGGAGAGACAGCTGCCTCAGGCAGCTCTTTCCTTCTCCACCACTTCAGTTTTCCAGGTGTGTCTCTGGCGCCCCAGACAGAAACTGACTGTGAAAGGCCAACATCCCCTCTAGAAATAACGCTGGCCCCTCGCTGGCCCTGGGGCACTGTCAAGTCTGGTGGCCCACGCTTGGAGAGGTGTGCAGCTTCCTGCTGATGCTAGCTTAGTGCTGGCTGCCAGTCCTTGAGGCTCCAGCAAGGCTTGTGTTCACCCTGCCTCCCAAGGCCTTGATATTTTCTGGCACAGATGCAGAGGCTGGGGTTGCAGGGCTTTCGGTCACACCTGACCTGACCTTAGTCAGCCTGCTTTGGGGCCAAGAGCCAGCATCCTGGCCCTTCATGTCTCTGAAACACTCCAGGTGCCTGTGCAGTGAGTCTCAGCCCCATACTGGGTTAGCAGGAGCTCTGCTCACCATCTGTCTTCCCACCTGCCTCAGGGACCAGGAGCTGTCTTGGGAGTATGTCCCACACCCAGGACAGAGGGGGAATATGAAGTGTGCTGAGCCCCATTCAGGACCCTGGTTTAAAAGAAACCCCACTCCCCCACCTTCAAGTCCCAGCACTTCACAGCCCTAGTAACACTCCACAGGTTGTGTTGGAAAGAACTTTATTATCTCCTGTATGCACAAAGGAACATTACAGCTTAGCATCTCCACGTAAGAGAAGGAAAGGAGGCCAAAGATTTGGGTTGTGGAGGCAGTGGGTATCAGAGATTCTCTCCCCCTCTGCCATGCTATGCTTGGAGAGGCCTGGTGTGGCCTCCGTGGTCTAGCTGAGTGCTGCTGAGCTCTGGCTTCAGGTCTTCTGGCCAGGCCACAGGGTAAGGCTGGAGCACAGCTGGTAGCCTGGACCCAGTGAGCTTGGCTAGGCTGGCAGTCGAATTGCCAGTGGTTTGGGCAGGGCAGAGTTCCCCAGGCTTGGCAGAAGATTCAGGAGACCAGATATGCTGCTTCATGGTTTAGTATCTACCCCTGATCAGTCCTCCTGTCTGCCAGCAAAGAAATCTGCCACTGTTTCTGCAGCATTTCCTAAAGACTGCCATTGCTAATAGTTCTGGGAATCCTCAAAGCACCCCTTTGTAAACCATGTTGGTGCCTCTGGCTGACACCCTCAAGAGCTGCTTCTTCGGGGCCAGGAATTGCTCCATGCAGCTGTGGTGACAGGCTGTCTGTTATGTCTTCTTCGCTGTTAGTGATTTGTTTGGTTTTCCTCTTTCGTTTTGCTCTGTGTCTCTACCTACCTCTCCCCAGCCTGTTCTTGCTCCTGCAGCCTCGGATGCTTCTCCCTTCCCTGCCCATCCTATGTGTGAATGGCTGCAGGCCAGAGTCCAGCCAGTGCTGTCTGGTGGACTGTCCAGGGATGTCCCTGTCCTTGCTGTGCTTCCCAGTGTGGTACCATTAACCAGGTGTAACCGAACATTTGAAACATGGCTAGTGTAGCAAGGAACTGATTTAGGGTTTTTATTTCAGTGTCCTTAAGTAGCCATATGTATCAAGTGGCCACCCAACTGGACAGAGGCAAGCCTATTTCCCCTCTCAGGCCTCCCCACTGTCCCCTTCAGCTTGGGCTGGACCGCTTTGGCCCCGATGTGTCCCATGACCTCTGTGCTGACAGTTGCTGCAGAGGAGGCTGGTGCAGGGCAGTGTCGATTCTGCCTAGTCAGTGTCCTCGCCCTGACTCACCCCTGTGCCCTCCTGTGACTCTGCTGGCCTCTGTGGTTACCAGGTGTGGCCTCCCCTTCCTGGCTTCAGTAGGTTCCTCCAGGGCACCTGCTAGAAAATGACCTCCTGTGTCTCCACTGGTCTCTGTCCTGTCCTTCTGGGTAACTTGGACAACTGTTCAGGACCCAGAAGGCAGGGAGAACTCTGGATTCCTATCTTTGCCTTTTCCTCGTGGCACAACTGTACCCCCCTCCCTTGGGTTGCCAGGCTTCAGCTTCTACGTCACCCCAGCTCTGCCCTGCTCACCCACTCAGAAGCTGGGCTCACTGGGGAACTGCTCCCTCAGCATCTGTAGAACCTCCTCAAGCAGCGAAATCCCCAGGTCCACCTTGAAGGAGAAGAACTGGTCACCTAGGTCTGGAGCGGGTGTCCTCTGAAAGGGGGCAGTGTCCAAAAGGCCCTCCTCTGAGGACTGGTGAAGGGTGCCCGCCAGGGAGAGTGCCGAGGGCAGACGAGCGGCGTGGGCAGTAGGGTAGGCCGCAGGGGCCTCCAGGATGTCAGGGCAGCTGCAACTCTCTCGGTAGAGGCGTGGGGGCTTGGGTGGGGCCAGCAGGGTGGCCCGAGGCTGCTCATCTCCCCACAAGGGCAGACGCCGTCCATCCGGCCTCCCTCGAAGTTCCCGGATGACCTCTCGGTTGCTGTACTCCTCGTGGTCACCAGCAGCAGTGCTGGCCTGGCTCAGCTCACTGCCCTGTCGCCGGAGTCGCCGTGGCCGCCCCAGGGTCAGCCGCTTGAGGAAGGAGGCACTGCAGAAGGAGCCTTTCCGCCAGGTCTCCATGGGACCCAAGGGAGCCAGCAGGCAGCCCTGGCACCTCAGAAACCCGGCACTCAGCAGCAGCTAGTGACCATCAGGTCCCCACTGGGCGGTGAATGCCAGCAGTCAGGGACAGTATGAGTGCACTTGAAGCGGAGGCCTGGGCTTCTGCTCAGCACAGTCCTCTGGCCAGCATCTTGGATGGTGACACGAGGCCCAGGAAGGAGCACTTTTTGTCCAGGAGAGCAAAGAGCTAGGAGTCCTGGTCGCAAGAGGCCCCACAGGGACAGGAGTGACCTGGTTACCTGATAGGGCAGTGGAAAAAACCCCAGCGGGAGCAGAGCACTTACGGCGCTGGGGCAAGAGCAGCTGGGTGGCAGAGGAAGATTCTCTCACGGGCTCCTTCCGCAGGCAGAGGCAGATGCACCCAGCTCTCCTCTCTGGCTGCTCTGGGCACTGCCGTCTCTAGGCCAGTGGAGGATAGTGCCTTCTCTGCCAGTGGCTGTGGGACTCTGATTAGTGGCTTGGGTGTTTGTGCCAGTGTGGCGGTGGCAGTGTTTTGTTTTCAGCTGACTCAGTCAGGTGGGAAGCTGGGTTTCAGGCTCTGAAGTAATTGCAGCATCCGCAGGCAGAAGCTGGGCAGCTGTGACCAACACCCCAGGGCGATGGGAGCTTCAGATTCCTCTTGAGACTGCTAGGGGCAGCCTGCATTGTGTGTCACCATGCTACTTCCTGTCTTACCACAGCCTCAGCACCCTGGCCCCAGCAGGCAGGCCTGCTCCCCAGCCCCCAGTGTGTCTGGGAGGAGCCCAGGAGGGAGAGAAACCTGTCGCTGGGCAGGTGACTCAGTTCTGGGGCCAGGTGCCAGGCCCTCATTAGCAGAGCCTGCAAGAATGGGGGAAGGGGCAGAGGGTATGTTAACGGGAAGCAGCCTGCAAAGGGCTCGGCTCCTCCCAGGGCGGGGCTGGGCTGTGCCAGGGTGACTCCAAGTTTTCTTGGCAGAGCAGCAGTAACTCTCGGAAGGAAGCACTGCCCTCCCCATGGCCTGACAGCCAGTCTGGCTGCTCAGTTTCCTCCTCCTCCCTCCTTTCCCAGAGGGCCTCCCAGGAGGAGAGCAGTTGAGGGGCAGGGCCTGTTGCTCCCCCTCACTGTGCTCTCATTCTTCCCCTGGGCAGCTGGGCCTTCTTCAGTCCCCCCTTCTTCAGAGGGGCTGGGCCAGGTGGTGCTGCTATGAACTGTTGGTGCCCTAGAGGTCTGGCCAGGAGGGCGGCTCTCCTAGGAGAGAGGGCAGCCGGAGTTGTGGGAGGGCATGGGATGGGCAGGGCTGAGTGGCACTTCCTGTTTCTCTGTGTCCCTTCTCTGAAGCAGTTGGCCAGGGCCTGGCAGTTTAACTCCAGCCACTCCCTTCTTATCCCCGGTCACTGACCACCCAACTTTCCTCCTGGCCCATCCCACAGAGTGCACAGGTCCACACCAGAGAGCACTGCATTTGTGCCTCAGGTGTGCTGCGTATCTCTCCTCGAAGCCAGCTGACCACAGAGTGGTCTCCCAGGAGGGAGGACAGGATCTAAGTCACACTGCAGACCTCATCAGGGTGTGAGGTTGGTGGCACAGCACTCCACTGCAGAGCTGCTGCTCCACCCTACTGGCCCATTGAGCTACTTGTTTATTATTCTTTTGATTATTAAAATATAGCTCTCCTTCACCCCACACTGTGCTGGAAAGATCATAAAAGAAACCATGGGCCCTGCCCTCTGGGAGCTGCTGTGTATGATTAGGGGTGAGTTGGCCTCCTGCTTGCTCTCTTGCTGTCTAGAGTGAGCTATTTGAGGCTGTGTCGCATGCAGGGCTCCATCCTGTGTCCTCAGACCAGACCCTCAGAGCTCAGGAAGCTGAGCAGTGGGGAGGGGACAGTCCTCTGTCCCCAGCTGAGCTGCTTCACTGGGGGAGGGAAGGAGACAGGGCCTGGGCAGACATGGGGAAGTGATTTGCCAGAGAGATGAAAGAGTCAACTAGATGTGACAGTCCTGGGTGGGCGGCAGCTGTCACAGGCTGAGGGCAGCTCACACAGGAGACCCGGGCCGGGCAGTGTGGCCCACTGGCTCTGAGAGCACAGGGATGAGCCCCTTTCCTCTGTCTTCCTTCCCTCCATGGCTGGGACTGCAGGTCTGCCTAGGCCCTGTCCTGAGTCTGAAGCCTGTGGGCCTGTGACCTGCTGCCTCTGATACCTCCCTGTCCTTCTGTCCCCCAGGGCTCAGTGGTGTCAGAGAAGGACTATGAGAGCCTCGTCATGATGCGAATGCGCCAGGCAGCTGAGCGCCAACAGCTGATCGCCCAGATGCAGCAGGAGGATGAGGGGCAGCCAATGTAGCCTCAGGCTCCCACCCTCCCACCCCACAGCCTTTTTCTTAACCAGTTCAATAAACTTGTTTTTCAAAGAAACAGCTAGCCCCATGCCTAGGTGTAGGAACCTGGGCTCTTTTCTGGGTGGGGCAGACCCCCACGAAACTGAGTCATAAGTCACTGCCAGGCAGAGCAGAGCAACCACTCATTAGAGCCCTTTATTGGCGTGGACAGCATGCAGCACCCACCCAGCCCTCCTGGGCTCTCCTCCACTGGACTCTGCTCCGGGTGGGCAGCCTGTAGCTGGGTGACGATGTAACGCCTGGGCCAGGGCCTTCCCCTCCTGCCCTGACTGCGGCCAGGTGAACCCTGCCCATCTGTGCTTGGCTGAGGAAGGTGACAGTTTGGGAAGAGAGCAGACAGTCAGTGAGGCAAGGCTGGGGCCCTCCAAAGAACAGGTGTCCCATCCGCAAGTCAGTGTGAGAAGGTCACTCCTTGTGCAGGCACCACACCAGGGTCTGGCCCACCCCTGTCATGCTCAACACGCGGAAGCCCCTGCGTTCCAGCTTGTCCAAGACTATTCGAGGAGGGTCGTTGACATAGTATTCCCAGCTGCAAAGAGACCAGGGTGGTGGGCAACGTGTGAGAGCACACAGAGCAAGCCCTGCAAAGCTGGGAGCTGCTGGGGTCAGGCCAGTCAGAACTCCATCGAGTGGCATTTGCTAGGCACTTCCTGGACGACAGGCTAGCCACACATTCACAGGCCCTCCTGTCAAGCACTGCACATGTGTTAGTTCATTTTTTTCCTCAAACAGCCTAACAAAGATACCCTTATTGCCATTTACACCTTGTTGCCATTTACTATTAGCACAGGGGCTCAAGTGGCTTTCACAGTGTCACAGAGTAGCCCAGTGTTAGTCTAGAGCAGGCTTTGGCACCCCTCCATCCTGTTTGGGAGAAGTAGCCAGCTCTCCTCATCCTGGCATCTGGGCCCCTCTGGCTGCCCTGCTGCCCTGCAGTCCTGGAACCACAAGGCTGACCCCTCCCTGGCGTGGAGGATGCTCGGCTTCCCTTCTCTCAGGTTTAGTTGCTGCTGTGGGGCTGTGAAGCAGGTAAGGGGGGAGTGCCTCAGGGCCAAGGGATGGGGTTGGCTGCTGGCCTCCAGCCCTGACCTGAGGGGCTGGGAGTGGGTCTTTGAACTGAAATTCTCTCTGGCAACCCTTCTCAAGATTCCAGAATCTGTGAGGCCAGGGCTTCCCCCTACTGAGTTGGAAGGGTATGGGCAGAAAAGGAAGCAGGGGTCTTAGTTTCCATGTCAATGTGGAGATGAGTGGAGGCTGCCCACGGAAGTGGCCAAGTCCCCAGGCGGCAGCAGAACTGGAAGCAGGAGTCAGTCTTCCTGCTGTTTCAGCACAGCTGCAGCTTTCTCAGCGGCTCAAGACAGAAAGTTTTCTCTGCCTATCTTTGCTCGATGGGGTCCAGCTTAGAGGTGAGAGGGCAGGACAAACAACAACCTGCTTAGAAGCCCTAGACCTGGGGAACTGACTCCTCCCATGAGGATGGGCTAAGTGAAGGAAGCCAGTGGGGGCTTTCTGGCTGGCCAAGGGGAGCTGTGGATGAAACCAGCTAGGGGGTTCAGAGCCCCCAGATGCAGGTGGGGGGCTCAGGCAAGGTGGTGTGCAAAGAACAAGCAGGGTGAGGGCCTCCCAGCGAGAAGGTGCAGAGGGACGCCTCTACTTACAAGTTGTTGCCCAGGACACTTCTCTTGGAGGCCCCCAGATGCTGCATCAGCTCCGGATCTGAGTGCTCATCGCCCACCATGGTGGGGCCCACCTCCTGCAAGGTAAGCTGAGGTGGCTGCCTGCTCAGTTGCCAGAGCACATGTTCGATCTCATTCCACTGCCTTCCGGCCCTGGGCAAACTTCAGGTGAGGGCTGAGGCAGAGGGGTGGGGCCCATCACTGATCAGCCCTAGCAGCGTGGGCCTCCTTGACTCCTCCGAGCAGAGCCAGGCACCCCCACCCATGTCTGTGTGTATAAAGATCACCGGGAGAATGACAGACTTGAACACACATTCACACAAAAGCTTGTGCGAAGGCAAGTGAATTTCAGTTTTAAAAAAAACCCAAAACTTGTACACACGTTAATTAGCAGGATTATTTGTAATGGCCAAAAGGTAGAAACAAAAGTTTGCCATTTGATGACTGAGTAAATAGAATGCATAGCCTAAGTGGCAATAAAATAAAAGAACGAGCACCAATCCGTGCTGCAGTGTGGATGGAGCCTGAAAACACTGAAGGAAGAGAGGGTAGACATAGGAGACCATGGATGTCGGCGTGTAGGTCAGGGTCACTGCAGGTCAGGGAAATGAGTGACGAGCGGGTGCCGGGCCTCTTTAGGTGTTAGAGATGTTCTAGAATTGATTACGTAAACAAACATAGTGAATTCTTTGGAATCTGTAATATATGTCAGTAAGCTATAATTTTTAAAAAGAATCATTAGAGGAAGGCATTTCTAAATATGCATTTCCAAATTGAGAGAAAGTGTGCTGGGAAGGGGTCCCGGAATCCACATTTTAGCACTTGCACAGGTGCAGATGATCCTGTCATGAACCCACGCACCTGAGCTTTCCTTCATCCTGCAAGGGAGCTGGGTCCCCTCCGCTAGAGGAAGTGGGAAGGAGCACTCTGCTGCCCCACCAGGGCCCAGTGACCCATCACCTTCATTTTCCAGAGAAGAGGCCTCTACCCCCCCCCGCCCCCACAGGCAGGGGTGAGTCCTCCCTGGGAGGGACGCGGCAGGAGGTGTCTAGCGTCTTCGCCGCTTCTTGTCATTCCCACATCTCTGTCCTCAGGTAATGCCCTTCGTGCCCGCGGAGCGGCTCCAGGAGGGCACTGTGCAGCAGGTGCGGGGCTCCCGCGTCGTGGGACAGGTCGCTCCGTGCCCCCCCCCGCCCCCTGGTTGCCTCTGCAAGGGGCGTGTCGCCTGAGACCCAGCCCAGGGCCGCCCTGAGCGCCCTCTCCCCACGGGCGCCCGTAGGCGGCGGGTACTCACCATGCGGATCTGGGTGCTGATGAGCAGGTAAGGCATGGTGCGCGCGTCCCGCCCGGCTCCCCCGCGGCACTGGGCTCAGGGCACGGACCCCGCGTGTGGCTGCGACCAAGGCTCAGTGTTCCGTTACTCAGGCGCTGCCCCCGTGTCCGGCCAATCAGGCGCTGGCGCTGTGACGCTTGCAGGCTCCGCCTGCCCCTGCGCTCCTAGCCACGGACTTGGACCTGGGGCCACCTTCAGTCTCAGCGGAGAGGTCTCGCCATCAGGGATGGGCTGTGCGGGGCAGGGGTGTCCCAGGGACTGGACTAGCCTCTCATGGCAGCGTGGAGAGCGTGTGCTGACCCTGCACCCGCTTCCTGCAGCACCTCCAAGTCCTGCTGGTCCCCTCCAGTCCCCATGCAGCAGAGTGGAGAGCAAACGGTGCCGCACGCCAAGCACCAGCCACCTGCCCCGGGACGCCGCGACATCTTTAGCAGACCCCCACTTTCCCTCGCCAAAACACCTTTCCCAGAGGTTTTTTTTTTTTTTTTTGGTATCGAGGATAGAACTCGGGACCTTGTGCTTGCCAGGCAGGCGCCGGGACCACTGAGCTAAATCCCCGGCCCTCCCAGAGATTCTTTAAGCGCAGGGGAAGCCCGGGCAGGAAGCTTGTGCCTACCCCTGAATGCCGAGACTGAAATTCCCTCCTGGAGGGGCGCACAGCGCAGTCAGCCAAGGACCAATTCCTAGCGCGGGGCGGGGCCTCGCGTTTCTCCAGTAACTTCGGCGCCGCGGCAGTGCCAGTCGGAAGTGACTCAGGGGAGGGAATCCGGCCCCTCTGTGGAAAGCTCACGCGCAAGAGGTCAGGAGGCCACCCCGGGGGCAGGTGAACAGCTTCCCCCACACCAGCTGCCAAAGACAGGGCGTCGAGTCCGTGGCCAGCGTCCCCACCCGAATCTGGGTACAGCAAAATCTGACCGTTCGACATTCCTTGTCTGCCTTAGGAGTGGTTCCTTAAAAAGCAAAGTAAAACAAAAACACCCCATAACCTCACCTCGCAGGCCCTGGAAGCATTCACACTTTCTTCAGGGTATCCACAGGCTGTCCAGCTCCCTGATGGACTTGGGAGAGGTAAAGGAAGCAGAAGTTCCTGTCCTAAACGGCCCTCTGTGTTTCCCTCCCTGACCTCTACCGGGACTAACAGTGTAGCCAGATGGAGAAGGCTCATTCATGCTCAGCAAAGAAACTGTGAAAATCGGGCCCGGGATTTAGCTCAGTGGTTTCGCCGCTTGCTGCATAAGCGAGGACCCGAGTTCGATCTCCGGTACCAAAAGAAAATGAGAAAAGATGCCTACCCCTGACCCACAAAGAACTCACAAAATGAGTGAGGAAAAGATAAACCAATACTGTAGAAAAGCCATGGACAAGCGACATGGCAAGGCACTGTGTGGAGGACATGACCAATAAACACCTAACAAGAGGCCCAGCAGCATTAGAAATCCTGGAAATGAAAATCCAGCTACATTTTAAACCATGACACAATACTGCTTTGCAGATTAACAAAAAAGAAGAAAAGATTTAAAATTTGTAAATGTTGGGGTTGGGTATTTAGCTCAGTGGTACAGGGCTCGCCTAGCAAGTGTGAGGCCCTGGGTTCAGTCCTCAGCACCAAAACATTTTTAAAAAAAAATTTGTAAATATCGCCAGGTGGAGGTTTGCACCTATAGTGTCAGCAACTCAGAAGGCCAAGGCATGAAGATCACTTGAGTCTAGGAGTTCAAGACCAACCCGGGGACCCCCTGCTTTTCTTTTAAAAAATCAAGTGTTGATAATGACTAACATTTGAGACATTGCTGTTGGGTTTGCAAATCAGTGTAATTGATACAAGCAACAGGGATCTCCTGTGCTGAAGCTGACCCTCTCCTAGACAGGCCCCAGGAAAACTTACTCTCAGGGACCACGCAATGCTGTCATTGGCAAAAGTCTGGAAACAGCCCCTATATTCATGAAAAGTAGACTAGCTTTAAAGTTTTTGGTAGCTGGGCATAGTGGTGCATGCCTACAGTCTCAGCTGCTCAGGAGGCTGAGGCAGGAGGAGCCTAGGAGTTTGAGACTAGCCTGGGCAACACAGCAAGACCTTGTCTCCAAAAGGAAAAAAAAAAGAGAGAGAAGGAAATATTATTGGTAGATCATACAATGGAAAATTTATAGCATTGAAGTGAGTGAAAAAGCAAATCCTTTGACACATACCTGCAGTCCCAGCACTGGGGAGGTTGAAGCAGTGAGGAGGAGATGGGGCAAAAGGCACCTGGCTGGACAAGTGGGTGTGACCTGTCAGGCATGAGGACACATGCGCAGAAGAGTTCCCAAGCCCTGCATCCACGACCAATCAGAAAGTGCTGATTAGATCTGGTGGAAATCAAGCAGGTTTTCGATAGGATGCCTAGATCCGGTGAGCCTGAGGAGGGGGGGATGCAAGACAGTGGCCATGGCTGCTGTGAGGTCTTTTCTGGTCCTGTCTTACTGCAGTGTGCCTCTTTTCCTGCCTTTACTTGGCTCACACTCTGCAGAGCCTATTTCTTTTCCTACCTTTAATAAATGTAAAACCTTGCTACCTTTTTCACTTGTCTCGTCCAATTCTCTGTACAGGACAACAAGAACCTGGAAAGAATCTCTAGAAGGGGCCCCAAGCACCCCAGAACCCTGCTAACAGCAGGAGGATCCCTGCAAGTCCCAGGCCAGAATGAGCTACATAGGAAGTTCAAGGTCATTCTGAACCATGTAGACCACGTAGTGAGATCATGTCTCAGAACAACAAAACATTGTTTGGACATTTAAAAACTGCCAGTTAAAGATTAGAAATTGCAAATCTTTTTGAAACTGTAAATGTAAGAGAACTTTCTTTGGGGGCATCTTGGGGATCACCACTTGGGAGACAGATTCAGATAGCTCAGTGTTCCAAAGGAGGTAGGGCAAGTGGCGCTTATATTGGCAAAAAGCTCTTAAGTCATCACAGTTAATTGCATTAGTCAGCTTTGCATTACTGTAGTGAAATACCCGAGACTGTTAGCTTAGAAAGAGAAAGGCTTGTTTGGGCTGATGGTTATGGAGGTTCTGATCCAAGACTGGGTGGTGCCCTTGGTCTGGGCCTCCATGAGGGCAGCGCATCACGAAGGAGGGCATAGGGCAGACTGCTCCATCAGGAGGCAGCAGGCAGATGAGAGGCAGGGCTCCCACAGTCCTCTTCCAGGGCTTGCTCCCAGGGACCCGAGAACCTCCCGCCAGCCTCCTAAAGGACTCACAGCCCCCAGTAGAGCCACCCTGGCAGTGACACATGGGCCTTCAGGGACCCTCATCCAAACCGTAGCAATAATTAAAACTGTTTGTAGAGAAACTTCTATTAAATATGAAAAAGAATGCAAGAGCTACTTGATGTGGGCTATGTGGCTAGTAGAAGATAAAGAAAATAATGGATAAGCCAAGTAGAATTGTCCATAAACAAGAGTCACATAACCTCCTGATACGTGTCTCCAGTCTCTGGGGACTGCCATTATTCCAGAAGCAGCCAGAGGGTGGTGGTGACTGATTCACCTTCCTGGGCATCAGCTTTACACACAAGTTCTGTCCCTCAGTGGCTTCCCAACTTCATTTGGAAAAGCCCTTTTGGTGTTGTTTCCTTCATTATGTGCCTTATAATTAAAAAAAAAAAACCTATGTGATCAAATTATAAGAAAAAAGCTGGCTGTGGTGGTGCACATCTGAAAGCCCAGCACTTGGGAGGCTGTGGCAGGAGGATTGCTGTGAGTTTGAGGTCAGTCTAGACTAGTGAGACCCTGTTTCAAAAAAGGGGGGGTGGGTGCAGGGATGTAGCTCAGTGGTTCTGGCACCTGCCTCACAAGCACAAGGTCCCAAGTTCGATCCCTGGTACCCCCCCCAAAAGGGGGGGGGTATGTAGCTCAGCAGCACAGCACCTGCCTGTCAAGTGCAAGGTCCTGAGTTCGATCCCTGGTACCAAAAAAAAAAAAAAAGATAAAGAAAAGTAGGGAATCCTATAATCCCAGCACTCTGGAAGCTTTGAGTCCAGCCTGGGCAAGTTAGGGAGGCCCTGTTTAAAAAAAACCAAAAAAACAAGGCAGGTGTGGTGGCACATACCTGTAATTCCACCACTTGGGAGGCTGAGGCAGGAGGATCTCCGTGAGTTTGAGAGCAGCCTGTGCTACATAGTAGTTCAAGGCCAGCCTGAATCACACAGTGAGACCCTATGTCAATAAACAAATCAAGCAAAATTAAATATGATTAAATTAAGGAGTCATAGATGTAGCTCAGTACAAAGGACTTTGTATTCAATCCCCAGTACACACACACACACACACACACACACACACACACACACAGAAAAAAAAGAAGGGAACATACTTAGGGAGCTGTTACCTCTGGAGGAAAAAGGAGATAGAATCATCTTTTTCTCATACCGGGAGGTGAGTGGTGCAAGGGCTTATAACTGTGTTTTGTTTGTTTTGTTTTATTTTTATAAAAATATTTAGATACAGGGTCTTGTTGGCCTTTGAACTCACTGTGTAGCCCAGACTGGCCTTGAACACAAGCCGTGGTCCTCCTGTCTCAGCCTCCTGAGCGCTGGGATTACAGACATGTGCCCACATTTCTGGCTATAAATGTACTCTTCATCTTTGTATGTGTTAGTACTCTTTTGGAGCCATAAATTATTTAATGAGGACAGTTTTAGCCAAGTGTGGTGGTGCACCCCTGTGATGCCAGCTACGTGGGAGGCTGAGGTGGGAGGATCTGAAGTTCAAGGCCAGCCTGGGCTACATCATGAGACTGTCTCAAAATTTTAAGAGGCTGGGGGTGTCACTCAGTGGGAGCGCACTTGTCTAATGTGTGCAAAGCCCTGGGTTCAATTCCCAGTATTGAAAAAAATGAACAAAGTTAAGACAAACCGTTTTTTAAAAAGTGTACAAACCTTTGAAGTGGATGCAAGGGGAAAGGCCGCTATCTGAAGCCCGAGGTGCTGGACTCACAGCCCAGGCGGTGAGGCACATGTTCTGGGCTTGGGGCAGGGCTGGCGTCTGGGCTCCGAGGTGCTCACGTCTCAGGCTGGCACGTGGAGGGGGAGGAGGGGACCAAGGGCAGGTATCGCTAGGCGGGCGGCCAGGACTTCATTACATTTGCAGAACTGAGACGCGCTGTGAGATGTGAGATAGCCCCATCCGGAGCCGCCGCACCGCCGACGCCTCGCCGGGCTGATAGCATCTTTAATATCCGGGGGAGATGCATTCCCCTGCCCGGCCCACTTCGGGTGGGTCCTCTGCGGAGCTGCCTCCAGGGCAGACGGAGAACTGTCCAGCGGAGCGCGTTTCTGGCCGCCACAGCGTCGTCCAAGCACCCTCCTCGGTTACGGACCGCTTCCCATAACCGTGCTAGGCGCCGGGACAGGGCGATGCAGCCGGAGCGGACCTCCCCTTAGAAAGCAGTCACCGGGTGCAAGGACCCCGAGTTCGATCCCCGGTACCAAAAAAAAAAAGAAAGCAGTCACCATGTCGCAGAGGTAAGGGAGCCTCAGGCGCGCAGACAGACAGTGATGAATTCCGCAGAGTGGGAGGCCTGGGAAGGCTTCCCAGAGGAAATGAGTTTTGTTTCCTTGAAAATAAAGTTCCTATGTTTTGTTATTGCAGAAATGATACATGTTTATTACAGAAAAGTGAGAAAAATACGGGGAAAGCATATTAAAACATTTTTCATAGCTGGGCAAGGTGGTGCCCCCCTGTAATCCCAGTGACTCAGGAGGCTGAAGCAGGAAGACTGAAAGTTTGAGGCCAGCCTGGGCAACGTAGCAAGACACTGACTCAACAAAACAACAACAATAAAAACCACTTTTGTCATAACCAAAACAATTAATGCCTCGTGTTTCTCACTGAATTTAATTTTTAAATTAAATTTAGGGGGGTATCGATGAAGTTACATTCCTTTATAGTGTTATAAATAAATATATTCTTGGTGGGGATTTAGCTCAGTGGCACCGAGTCTGCCTTGTTAGCACAAGGTCCTAAGTTCGATCCCTAACACTGGGGGAAAAAAAATTCTTATAGCTCACAATGAAAAGATAAATACAGGGTCTAGTCAAGGATCTTAGGAGGACTGGTCTAGATATTTCCACTGTTGCTACTAGAAATCCCCCTCCCCATTTTTTGTATCCATATGCATTAGGAATTTTAACAAATTGACATAATTGAACATATTTATGGGATATTAAGGGATGATAAACTAAATCTTTTCTTTCTTTCTTTTTTTTTTTTTTGGTATGGGGGATTGAACTCGGGTCCTTGCGCTTGCGCAGCAGGCGGCGAAACCACTGAGCTAAATCCCCAGCCCTTTTCTTTTCTTTTTGAGACAGGGTCTCACGATGTAGTTGAATTCACTGTGTAACCCAGACTGGCCTCAAATTCCCACCGAGCCTCCTGCCTCAGCCTCTGGAGTGCTAGGATTGCAGGTGTGTGCTACTACGTCTGACACTTTCTTTTTCCAGTTCTCACAACTGAACTCCAGGGGTTCCTTCGTGCTAGGAAAGTGCTGTACCACTGAGCTACACTGCCAATCCTTTTGATTTTACTTTGAGACAAAGTTTGCTAAATTGCCTAGGCTGGCTTGTGATCTTCCACCCTCCTGTCTCAGCTTTCCCAGTAGCTAGGACTACAAGGGTTCGAATCCGGACCCGTGTCGCGAGCAGGTACCGTGGGTAAAGAGGACTCGGACTCGGATGGCAATTCACACACTTATCTTATATTATCCTAATTCATTTCAATACAATTACCACACAATATTAAGTCTGCCGATTACCACGTCCTTGTACCTGTACCGCGCAAGTCCTTAATGGCAGCGCGACGTTTCCTCCCGCAGGGTCAGAGGGTCCGATGCGTAGACGAAGGGCGTCGAGTCGGCGCTAGGTGGTCCGCCTCTCCGCTTGCCTCGTCCTCTGGTCTCGTCTGGTCGGCGGCGATGCTCCTCCCAGCAGGATCAGGTGTGCAGAGGTCTCCGCCGGTAGTCAGATCATCAGATTGACTGGTCGACTGGTCGGTGGGACGGATCGTCGACTTGCTTGGGGTCTTCAGCTCCTTTTATACTATTCTAGCTGGGCGTTCGTGGTATTGGTTCAAACTTATCACACTGTCCAGCTTGGGGCATACTCTGCCCAATTCGGGGTACGCCCCGTCCAGTTCGGGCTACACCCTTATCAGTTCCATACCACTTAAGGTTTTACTTTCATTACTTTACACATCACTCTTATGATTGTATTATACTTAGGTTACAGCACTCTTAAAGTCACAGCACACTTTAGGGTTACAGCACACTTTGGGTTGTACGATTCCATCTTATTCCAAGGTGTTCTCCACAACCCGGCCAAACAGTTCTGGTTCTGTGTGTATGTACAATCGGAAGCGTGTTTTGGGGAAGGCTGCTGGGGTGGTACCCAGCTCCGTGCACGGAAGAAAGGCGCCCCATCCCGAGTTACACCCCAGCCCTGCAACGGAGCTTTGTCAGCTGCGGGACCCAGCTGTAAGGACCTATCGTGGATAACCATGCACCTGTTCTCATGGATGTGCCGAAGGCGCTAGCTGGGTTCAGTGAGTGGTTTCAGTGAAAGATCCTGACGCTCTTCATTTAGGCCAAAATTTAAGAAGTTTGAGCTGGGCCAGCGTTAGGAAACGCGGGGAGGAGAGCTTTTCCGAAGAGTGGCGGAAGCGGGGGAAAGCTTGAGCGATGCTGAGGAGGTCGGGCGTAGCAGGTCGTGACCAGTGTGCCTGGAGGAAACGGAACCCCGGCGGCCGGACTGAGAGGTTGACTGCAGACATCGGGCCCATAAGGCTCGAATCTCTCGCGCGGCCCGGCGCCCGGCTAACTTTCCCGCCCTCTGTTGACTCCGCCCCCAGACGGTCTGACCCCCCTCCCACGCGGCCGGAGGCGGGACCTGTGAGGTCATCTCGCTGAGCTCTCCTGCGTAGCGGGCGGTGGCGCAGTTCAATGACGTCACGGTCGGTGACTGTGTGAGGCTGCGGCGGCTCTGCTGCCATGGTGGCCGGCCGCCGGTTAAGGGCCGGAGCTGACCTGCTGGGGGACCAGGGCGTCTTCGGGGCCGGGCGTGAGGGAACAGGAATCTGCAGCCAGGACGGCGAGTCTTGTCTGAGCGTGGTGAAGCCGATCGGGGTGAAGGTTGGGAGCGGACTCTGCTCAGGTCAAGGGTTTGTGGGAGCAGAGCCCGGTTCCAGGCATGGGGAGAGGCGCGGTGGTCCGGGCCAGGGGCTGGCAGAACCTGAAGGTCCTGATTGGGGCGCGACTAGTGGGAGCTCGAAGTCTGGGGAGGGGCGAGTCCCGGGCTCATGCGTCTCCCCGGCTCCGCAGCCGCAGGTGCATCATGTCTAGCCTGGGGGCCCTGGGCAGCTCCCGCGCCGGGCTAGGGCTGCTGCTGGGCACCGCCGCCGGCCTCGGGTTCCTGTGCGTTCTCTACAGTCAGCGATGGAAACGGACCCAGCGCCGTGACCGCAGCCAGAGCCTGCCCAATTTCTTGGACTACGAGCAGACTTCAGAGCCGGGACGCCAGGGTACGGGGCTGAGACCGAGGTCACTGCTGACTGATGGGCCTGGGACATTTGCCACAGGCAGAGCCCATGGGACAGGGTAGAGGAGGGGATGCCTTTCTTGGAAAAACTTACTGAAAAGAAAAAACATTTTCATTTTCTATACTCTTTTCCCTGGACTGTTCAGCTTTCACTTTTGATTCTGACTACAGTAATATGTGTGGATTAAAGCCACTTGCCTAGTGTTGGGGGAAGGCTGTAATTAAACAGTCCAAAAGCCAAAAAAAATC
Source organism: Heterocephalus glaber (assembly GCF_000247695.1). Next base: position 8,005,022 of record NW_004624804.1, on the reverse strand, counting down.
TTCTAGGAGTTAAAAGTCTTGAGGTTTACGTATTAAATTACATATGAGAATTTGAAGGGAACTTGGAGACTAATCCAAGCCTTTTATCTCTCTTTTGAAGAAATATTCAGGGAGAGTGGAGCCTGTCACACTGTAAGTGGAAGGTTGGCCCTGCTCAACTGGCCAAGGTACTTTCCACAGCATGGGCTGGGAGCACTCCTGCCCCCTGAAGCTGATTGTGGCTGGCAGCCAGCAGCCACAGCTGAAATGAGTTGTGCATTGTTTTTGGAAAATCTTCATGTTAACTCGTTTGAACAAAGCAAGCCACTCCAGTTTTTGTGTGCTGGAGGATCACTTAGAATGTCTCACCTCATAACAATTGGAAGTTAACATTTTCTAAGACATTTCTCTACCAGTGTCAGATGGTTGGTTTGGAAAACTTAGCTGTGGAAGAGTCCTCCAAGTTATCACCATGGATTGCAGCTGATGGTCAGCATTTGATAATGCAGTTATGTGCTTCCTTTTTTTTTTTTTTTTTTGGTACTGGGGATTGAACTTGGGTCCTTGCACTTGGGCAGCAGACAGTGAAACCAGAGCTAAATCCCCGGCCCTGTGCTTTTTTTTTTTTAATGTCGTTTTTTTATTAGTACATGTTTGTAGTACATACTATTTACGTTCTTTGTGGGGAATCGGTACATGTACCTTCCCCCCTTTCCTTTTATTTGTTTTGTAATTTCTTAGTAGTCATCTGCCCTGTACTGAGGTTGGAACAAAGCAGCCACATTCCCAGGGCTCGCTCTTAAATACTGTGTCATGTATATTGTAGTCTGGTCTAGATTCCCTTTAATAAGGGATTTGTGCTTGCCTGTTTCTGTGGGTCCTGACTTCCTGCTTTCTTTCCTGTTTTTCCATTTTCCAGTCTAGTTTCCTTTAAGTCTCACGCTACTAGCATTTCACTGTTGGCATTCACCTAGATCTCAGCTCAGGGTTGGGTTGGTGGGGCTTGGTAATGGTGTTTTCCCCACAAGTTTGGATGGGTTTTCTCCAGTGTGCCCTTTCTTGGTAACTGCCCCTTTTTTCTTTACCCTCTTGAGAATACTAAATGGAGTTCTCAAGATAAGTGGCGTTTTCTTTATTACTTGTGAAGTGAGTTTTAGTTTTGCTGTGTAGTTCGTATTGACTCCCTGCGTTTGGCACGGAGGTCAGGTGTAGGCTTTTCTTTTACTGTAGCAGCTGTCCTGTCTTCTAGGTACCGCACCCTTGCAAGCAGTTTACTTTATCTGCCGTGAACAGCAATCCTGAAGAGCCCTGGTGTGGAAGAGCAGGGGGCCCTTGCTGAGAGATTGGGACCTTAGTTTTTTCTGGGTGGCTCCTTGGGACTTGTTACCATAACTTAGCTGTGAACAAATGCTACCTGAGCTTCAAGGTCTTCTTCATAAATTGAAATTTAATGAGAAGCAAGTGTTCTGGGACTCCAGGTGTGAGACCTTTCCTCACTCTCAGCCATGGACGTCCCTGTCTCCTTCCTTTCTGCAGTGATGCTGTTTCAGGCCTTTCCTGGTGAGGCTGGAGACGCCTCGGTGCTGCCCAGCCTTCCACAGGCAGGGCAGGAGAAGGTGCTGGACCGCCTGGACTTTGTATCGAGCAGTCTTGTGGCCCTGCGGCAGGAGGTGGAGGAGCTGAGGAACAGCCTGCAGGGGCTTGCTGGGGAGATTGTTGGGGAGATCCGGTGAGTAATGCAACCCCTCTTCTGCTTTGTTCCCCATCCTTCAGCTTCTCCATTTCCTCGGCTTTTTCAGCTGTGGTGTGTTCTGGCCTCTGTTTTCTGTCTCTAGCAAGCCAGATTTTTAGCTTCTGACTTAATGGGGGAGGGGGATGGATACACCTGGCTCCTTACAAGGTCCTTGCTGCCTCAAAGCTGAAACTACTCTTCTCAGCCCACTCTGCCATGTCGGCTGGGCTGGGGATCGCTTTTCTTGCTCTTCTGAGGGCAGGGACCCAGGGCTTTCTTTGGTTGTAGCTTTTGAACAAGGAAGAAGAGTAGTGAGGGAAAAGACAGGCAGGATGAGGCCTAACTGGAATGGTCCCCCTGGAATGGGATCTGCTTTCCAGATCGCACTTGGCAGACAGCCAGCGAATGGCTCGTCGGCGACGGTTCCCATTTGCCAGGGAGCGGAGCGATTCCACTGGCTCCAGCTCTGTCTACTTCACTGCCTCTTCGGGAGCTGCGCTCACAGATGCAGAGAGTGAAGGCGGGTGAGTCCTCTCTCCTGGAGGCAATTGTGAGAGAGTTCTGTGAAAGTTTCACATGTCAATGGAAATTTAAACCCAGCTGCTGTGAGGGTGGGAACAAACAGAATAGCTGGAAGAGAAATCACATGCAACTTATGTCATTGAGACAAATGGAAATGCTACCAGTGGTTATGCTTGTATCTGTTATTTTCCTGAGTCAGTTTGGTTTTCACATAGTTACTATAATATACTTTTATTAGTTTGGGAATTTTTCAGTGTTCTCACAAGGACTTCGTAAGTTTCGTGACTTAGCTCCTCCGTGAGTGGCTGAGAGGTATGCAGAGATGCCGAAGCACAAAGCACACTCCCTGTCCTGGCTCTCTTCACACAGCAAGCTTTGTCCACACTCCTTGAATCTGTGTAGTGGGGAGGCAACTGTCCTGAGTCCTCAGTGGTGCAGCAGGTCTGACATTAGGCCTTACCGTGAAGTGGGACAGCCTCCTCCAAGCATGGTCAGACTCAGGGCCGTTCCAAGTACTCAGGTTGAACACAGGGGTGCTCTGCCACAGAGCCACATCCCCAGCCCTTTTTTTTTGTTACCAGGGATCAAACTCGGGTCCTTGCGCTTGCGCAGCTGCGAAACCACTGAGCTAAATCCCTGGCCCCTCCCCAGCCCTTTTTATTTTTTATTTTGAGACAAGGTCTTGCTAAGTTGCCCAGGCTGGCCTCAAACTTGTGATCTTGCTGTTCCAACCTTCCAAGTTGCTGGGATTACAGGCATGTGCTACACACTGGCTAGGGCCTTTTAATTTAATTTAATTAAATTAATTTATTTATTTTTATTTTTAATTTTTTTTGGTACCAGGGATCAAACTCGGGTCCTTGCGCTTGTGCAGCAGGCAGCGAAACCACTGAGCTAAATCCCCGGCCCTGGCCTTTTAATTTTAAACCACTGGCACCATTTTGCAACTCTGGTCCCAAGGAGAGTCTGATGCTGTCATCTGCAGCTGTGTCCTGTTACCCAGGTGGCCTATATGAGGTCGAGTCTGACCTTTCCTTGGTGCCTTCTGCTGACCATTCTTCCTCAAGGAGAAGATGAGTTTAGAGAACAGCCAAGCTCATGCCAGGTCAGTGACAGACTTAGCTATTACCATGCACATGGAAGTGAGGAGTTAAAGCCAGCTGTGCAGGAGGGTCTATGCAGACTGGCCCTCGGTAGCTGAAAGCCTTACAGCACCAGCTCTCCTTTATTCTTTACTTCCTCTGATAGAGGATAGGCTAAGGACTGTAGAGGTATTTCCTCATGTGATCCTCTTTTAACAGTCTGATGCCCGGCCAAAGGTTGTGAGGTAGACTTAGCCTATTTTTTGGTACGGCAGGGATCAAACTCGGGACCTTGTGCTTTCGAGGCAGGCGGCGGAACCATTGAGCTAAATCCCTGGCCCTAGACTTAGCCTGTTTGACGCTGATCCCAGGAAGTTTCAGGGTTGTGGCCTAAGGAATGGCTTGGTCCTCAGGGCACCCAGGGCTTTCCTAGGAAGGTGTGGCCTGTAACCTTTGCACAGCTGCCGCAGCTCCACCCAGGCAAGGCCTGCAGCCTTAGAGGCATGGCAAGTGTTTCATACACTGCACTTCAGCCTTATTGTTTGTGCTAATATATTTTTCTTGCCTCTTCCCATTTGTTTTTCTAAGAAAATTAAACATAAAGAACTCTTGTTTTCTTGGTTAATACCATTGTCACTAATACTGGATTTGATTACTGCCCAAGTGCCTCTTGAAGCAAGTGAAGTCTTTTGTTTTGGTGCTGGGGACTGAACCCAGGGCTTTACACAGGTGCAGGTCTGCTGCAGAGCCCCACCCCCAGCCCAAACAATGAAGTCTTCATGCAACGCTCCAGGCCTTCCTTTAAGCCAACTGTTGCCCAGGTGGTCTGATCTTATCTGTATTCTCAAGGGCCTGCAGAAGTGGCCCATTTCTGTTCAGTTCACGTAATTGTGAGCCAGGAGATGCTTCCACAGGCTTTGTTAGAGAAAGGGGTAAAAAATAAGCTGTTAGAAAAGGGTGCAAAAATGAAATTAATATTTGACATATCTAGATGGCAAAGAAAGGACAAAGTAGGTGTTTTTGAGACAGGATCTCATTATGTGGCCCAGACTGGCCTTGAACTCATGAACTTCCTGCCTCAGCCTCCTGAGTGCTGGGATTCCAGGTACCTGCCACCATACCCAGCTAGGATGAAGTAGCTGGTAGTGAGTCCTGAAACCTAACAAACTTGTCTGTGCCAACCCAGGTAAGCAGGTCCCTGGGGTTAGGAATTGGTTTGAACTTTTTTTGGTACCGGGGATCAAACTCGGGTCCTTGCGCTTTCACAGCAGGTGGCACAGCCACTGAGCTAAATTCCCGGCCTGGTTTGAACTTTTTAAGAGGAAAGAACAAGAGCTCTGCCTATGAGATGTGCATTTCTAGGTCCTTGATTTAAAGAAATTGTACAAGTATCTGGGGTCAGTGGGAGCCAAAATGGTTAACAGGGAAACCTGTGGGTACTTCACTGCTTGGTGCACCAAGGCCACAAGGAGCAGGGCAGGGATGTCTGTGATGGGGTAAGGGGCCGAGTGGCTTTAATTAGCCTCATGACCAGTCCTGCAGCACATGACAGCTGGTAGTGATGCAAGACTCTGGCTGAGCCGCCTGCCTTCGGGCAGTGGCATGGAGTTGCCATTTAGGTCACAAGGAGACTGGAAGGAATCCACAAACTGAAGTGGCTTTGTGCACCTGGGGCTTGGGGAGGGGTTTCTCTGAATGATGAGATTTAGTGGGCTGTTCTTTCTGCTGAAAGTTGTATTTCCTTTCTAAATCAGTAACTTTACGCTGGCAGGAGACTGGCAGAGACAGGGTGCCTGTCACCTCCTCTCCAGTTGCCCAGGCCTCAGCCCCTCAGTGGAGTTTAGGAGCTGAAACTTAATTGCCAGGAGGGGTGTGTAGAGTGGAGGCCTCAATTTCTTGACTCAAGGGCTCTCCTTAAGGACTAGAGAAGTGTAACATGGTCTCTTGCTCACTGTGGGAACAAGTGTCCTTGAGTGCATATGTCCAAAGGGTGTTTTGTTTTGTTGTTGTTTTTCATAAGGCAGGGATGGACCTAGGGCCTCAAGCATGCTAGGTGAGTCTCTACCACTGAATCACATCCCCAGCCCTAAAGGGTCTCTTCAACGGTCCCTGCTTGTCCCTGGAAGTCTCAAACGCCTCTGGGTATGTTAAACGAAAGAGCCACCCCAGGCCAAGCTTGGTGACCCATGGCTATAATCTCCGGACTATGGGAGGATGAGGCAGGAGAATCACAAATTCAGTAGTGACTATTGAGATCCTATCAAAAAAGAGAATAGGGGCTGGGCGTTGCCGTCTCCCTGGGACTCACGTGGGTGACGCCGGTGTCCCAGGAGCCAGGTGGGCAGGCAGCCATGGCACGGTGGGCCGTGAGATAGCGGGGCCGGGCCGGGGGCGCAGGGGAGGCTATAGCCCGGTGGTGGCCGCGCCTGCATCGCGCTGTTCCTGGTGCTGCTCTTCGCCTTCGGCACCCTCATGGGCTTGCGCACGCTGAAGGCCCCAGACGGACTCCCCACGCTGGGCCCAGCTCTGGAGCTGGCGCCCTTTGAGCGACTTGCGGAGGCAGCCCCTGCGCCCGCCACCCAGGCCCCTGCCGCCCCCCACGGTGGAGCCCCGCAGAGGCCGCCCAGGCAGAGCCTGCGAGTCTACTCCGACCTGCACACCTTCTACTACTCGTGGTACGGAAGCCCGCGGCGCGAAGGCCACTACATCCACTGGGACCACGTTATGGTGCCACACTGGGACCCCAAGATATCGGCCAGCTATCCCCGTGGCCGCCACAGCCCCCGGACGACTTGGGCTCCAGCTTCTACCCGCAGCTGGGCTCCTACAGCTCCCGGGACCCCGACGTGCTGCGGGAACATATGACCCAGCTCAAGGAAGTCGCCATCGGCGTCCTGGTCCTCTCCTGGTACCCACGTGGCATGGCTGATGATAATGGGGAACCCTCAGATGACCTGGAACCTGCCATTCTAGACACTGCCCACCAGTACAACATCCAGGTGGCCTTCCACATCCAACCTTACAAGGGCTGGGATGACATCACTGTACATGACAACATCAAGTACATCATTGACGCATATGGCTCCCATGGTGCATTTTACCGCTGTAAGAACAGCATGGGCAAAAGCCTCCCACTCTTTTATATCTACGACTCATACCTGACAACCCCTGAGGCTTGGGTGCACCTCCTGACACCAAATGGGCCCCACTCAATCCGCAACACACCCTATGATGGAGTCTTCGTAGCTGCTGGTAGAGGAGGGCCACACCCATGGCATCCTTGCGGCAGGATTTGATGGCATGTACACCTACTTTGCCTCCACTGGTTTCTCCTTTGGCTCGTCCCATCAGAACTGGAAAGCTGTGAAGAACTTCTGTGATGCCACCAATCTCATGTTCATTCCCAGTGTGGGGCCTGGCTACACTGACACCAGCATCCGGCCCTGGAACAACCACAGTACTCGGAACAGGGTCAATGGCAAGTACTATGAGACGGCACTGCAGGCAGCCCTGACAGTGAGGCCAGAGATCGTCTCCATCCCCTCTTTCAGTGAGTGGCATGAGGAGACACGGAGAAAGCCATTCCCAAGAAGATGCCCACTCGCCTGTATTTGAACCATCTGCCTCATCAGCCCAGCCTGTACCTGGAGCTGACCCGCCGCTGGGCAGAGCACTTCATCAAGGAGAAGGAGCAGTGGCTGATGTGAGGGGCCTGAGGCAAACATCCAAGCCTTGCTGGAAGATGTCACCGTGTAGGATCAGCTGAGGGCACAGGCACTCACTGGCCCAGCAGCTGGGTGCTTCTGGGTGGTCATCAAGCCAGGGCCCATGTAGGACAGAGCCTGTTGCTGTGGCAAGCGTGTCGAGGCCCACTGCAGGGATGCAAAGCAAGGTGGTGTTCCAGCGAGAAGGGGAGAGGCTGGCAGGTGACTGCATGCAGCCTAGGGCAGCTCCACGTCCTCAAACCGCTTTCGTATAATCTCTTCTGGCTTTGAACTCTCCATCAGGTTGCTGTTGTGTAGTGGAGTCAGGCAGTTACTGCCTTTGGAAGGGTTTCAGCATTTTGAGCTAGCATGCACCCTACTCCCTTCTGCCGGTCTGTGTTCCCTTATGAGGCCTCCCTCATTGTGTCTTCTTGAAGATAGGAAACCATAGTTGAGACTTTCTGAAAGGGAACTTACAGGTTTAAGTTCCTCTCAGCTGTCAGGAAATATTTCTGAGCAGTCACATTCACTCAACACTAACTGAGCACCTAGTATGTGCTCCATGCTGGGGAAAAGGTGACTAGGAATGGCTCCCATCCTCCCAGTGCTACAGGGCCCAGTTTTCCTTCTTTGGTGTGGCCTTGTAGCTAGTGCCTGGCAGTTATGTTTTCCTTTTTGGTGGTTTCACCCAGTGTTTGTTCAGTACTTTTTCCTCTGAGAAAATACCTCTTGCTTCAGAGCCTACTTATCCCGATGAATATCTCGTCCCAGGAGAGAACTAGGACAATTCCCTTCAGCTGGCTGAACTGAATGAGGCCTCTCACTGGAGCCACTTGGAGCACTACTGGGGTCACACATAGAGGTATCAAGTACACATTCCTGGGGCCAGGGATTTAGCTCAGTGGTTTCGCCCCCTGCTGCGCAAGCACAAGGACCCAAGTTCGATTCCCGGTACCAAAAAAAAAGGGAAATCAAGTACACATTCTTTTTGCTCTAAGACCTTGTAAATTCTGACTTCAGTCAGATTTTGACATGTGGCCAGGGCTGGCTATAGTTTTAGCACAATGAAGAGTGGGTTTGCTTGAGAAATTACTAGTTTAAATTAAGATTTCTAGAGGGAATAATTAACAAGTCAGTGCTTATTTACAAACTAATATCCTAATTTTGGGGACCCTCAATAAAGTAGGCCCTGGAACACCTTGGCAAGATTCTTAGGATATACTTGAAATAATGTGCATTGGAAATCACTACTGAGAGGACTATGGGCTCAAGACTGAATCATAATTTTGGGAAATGGTACGTAGGGAAGGGGGGAGTGGACCCTAGGTCATCTCAAGGACACCTAGCCCTATTTGGGTTTCTGGCACTAAACTCCATCAGACAGGTGAACAGTGCCAGCCACCGAGCTTATGGCTTAGTTGAGGGAACCAAGACAAGCAGGACAGTTGGTAGGGCTGGATGTTGGCATGCAGTAGTTTCATTTCGCACGGACAACTTGACAACTAGGGCAAGGCCAGCAAGAAGGGGAAGCTATCCTCATGCATTGCTGATGGCTAAGAAACTTGATTCAGTTTTCTTGAAGGCTAATCTGCATCAAGAGCCACAAATGGATATGTACACTTTGATCTAATAAGTCTTGATCTAATGAGTCTTACCCTAAGGAAACAATTTTAAAAAGAAAAAAAAAACCCATTTACAAATATGTTTACTAGTTGCATTTTTTAACAGTAAAAAGTTCAAATGCCTGGCTACAACTTTAACAGTTGGTATACATGTGAATAAAGATAAAAGGCTGCTGAGTGAACACTGGAATTAAAGTCACTATACATATAATTTTAATTATACTTTATAAATAAATAAAGGTCACTGGCTAAAAGGAAAAAAAAAAAAAAAAGAGAATAGGGCTGAGGATGTAGCTTGGTGTGGAGGCCCTGGGTTCAACCCTCAGTATCATCAAAAAACAAAAAGTCACCTCTCTGGGGGATCTCCACAGGGCCTGGGTTAGTGCAACAGGGGAAAGTGAGAGGGTGGCATAAATGCAGTACCCCCGGCACATGGGAAATCTCAGGCACCAGAAGCCCATGGGCGGATACCCAGCAGTAGGGCTCCAGGTTGGAGGTGTAGTTCTCCTGGTGCTGAAATTGCTGAAGCCACCCTGCCTCAGAAGGCTCTCCTGGCTCCGTCTGTGGGGTGCTAAGCGCCCCAACCTCCGCTTCTCCTTGGCTCTGTAAGCTGCTGGCTCGGCTCTCCCTCTCGGTGGCTTCTGACTGAAGGAGGCTGCCCTCATCCTCTCAGGAGATGGTGAGGCTAGAGCACTCCACTGCAGGTACCACGGTCCATTTTCCCGGGTCCTCTCATCCGGGGCAAGCCTTTGGGCTGGGCCATGGCTTCCTTTCGGCTGTTCTGTGTGGTCTCAGTCATCACAACCCAGGTTGGTTGTGAAATCTGATCTCATTTTTCTTTCTTCCTTAAATTTCCAAAGTTTTTCCTGCAGATTGCTAGAAGGGAAAGATACTAGGATAATCTCTCTCAAAGCAAGGTGTGGTTGTATGACTTTGAAGTAACATATAAGTTCCTGTAGTGAGTGTTCCTGTGCCCGTTTTTAGAGACACTGGAAGCCCCTCTGTGAAGAAGCAGTCAGCCAGCATTCTTAGACAGGGGCACCAAGCCTGCTGCTCACTTGGTACCTTCTGGAACCTGCCCCCTTGGTTCTCTCTGGCCTCTTAGCCAGGAAGAAGCCCTTTTCCATAGGGTATTGCTCAGGCCTTGAACTAGCAGCGATCATCCAGTCTCGGGCTTCCCAGTGCCAGAGGTTACAGCCACTGTGCTTGGCTGAGAACTTTGTCCTGGCTGTAGGCCCTCTTGTGTGGACTTTGTCCCCTCATCTCTCTTTCAGTTGTTTTGCTTCAGCCATAGGGAGCTACTCTTTCAGTCCGGGAAGATGAAGTTTTCCCCCGGAAAGACCCTGAGGTCTTTCTTGTACTTTGTCTTCATTTAGTCTGGGGGCTCTCTGGTGTCTGATTCTGGCCCCTGGAAGGCCTGCCTTCTCCCCTGCCTGGTTCTTGTCTAATCTAATTAGCAGTTAGGGGAAGTGCTCCATCAGCTGCTGGCAGAGCCTGAGATCCAGGAGGTCCTTGCATCCCTCCTCTGTGGGCACCTCAGCCCTGACACGCCTTCCCTGATGCACTTTCCCTCCTCTTCCTGTCTGGCTCCCAGAGGCAGTGTCCCTGCCTCCTCCATCCCCATGTTCCCACGGGCTGTCTGGTGTGGCAGAGGTCAGGCTAGTGTGAGTGTGAGGGAGAATGTGGCCGCAGTGGCTGGCACCCGTGGTAGTTTGGCAAGTGCTCCTGGCTGACAAAGCACAGATGATTATACCCTTGGCCTGGTGACCAGTGTAACTTAGGTCAGCCCCATCTGTACCTTTCAAGGTTACTGTTTTTGGTGTTAGGATGGAATTCAGGGTCTGGAGCACATGCTAGGCAATCCCTTTAACACTGAGCTACATCTCCAGCCCAAATGTTGTCCTAAACATTTTCTTATTTATAAAAATAATATATGCTCACCAAAGCAATCTTTTGTTTTTTTTGAGACAATCTGTTGTTTTTTTGGGCTATGTAGTCCAGGCTGACCTCAAACTCTTGGTGATCCTGCCTCAGCCTCCTGAGTGCTAGGATTACAGGTGTGCGTCACCATGCCTCATGCCTGGCTGAAGCAACCTTATATTTAAAAATAGAAAAAAAATTACCTTCTACCTAGCAGGTCTACTGGCAACATTTTTTCCCCCCCGCAGTATGGGGATAGACCCAGGGCCTTTGTACAGAGCTATCTTCCCAGCCTTTTAATTTTTTTTTTTTTTTACTTTTGAGATAGAGTCATAGCCTAAATCACCTAGGCTTAGGTTTGAATTTGATCCTCCTGCCTCAGCCTCCTGGAGTGTTAGGATTACAGGCATGTGCCACCACACCTACCTATTGACAGCATTTTGTAGATACCTTTCTAGACTTTTTCCTTTTTATTTTCTGGAAGATTTCATGGTGGTTAAGGGGTTTTCATTTTGGCCCTGACAACACAGAGCCCGAAGCTGTGTGGATAGGCTTCCCCTCCCCAGTCCTTTTCCCCAGACCATAGTTCCCACAGGAAGCTTTCACAAGTTCCTACCCACAAGGCTGGAGAGTAATTATTTGAGGCACTGCACATGTATGCTTTGAGGCTTGAGGGTCTATTCTAGAGGCTTCGAGCTGAATAAGCCCCACCCTTGATCCTGTCACTTGTTTCTCTGCCAGTTACACAACAGCCAATGCCGAGTCTGACTACGAGCGGGACTCTGACAAGGAGAGTGAGGATGGGGAAGACGAAGTGAGCTGTGAGACTGTGAAGATGGGGAGAAGGGACTCTCTGGATCTGGAGGTGGAGGCGGCTTCAGACCCAGGGAGTGGTGCTCTAGAGGATGGCGGCTCCTCTGCCTCTGAGGGCATGCTGCCCCTCCTGCGCCAGGCTGATGAACTACACCAGGGCAGTGAGCAGAACAAGCGGGAGGGCTTCCAGTTGCTGCTCAACAACAAGCTGGCGGTGAGGGTCTGCTGTCCTCCTGCATCTCCTGACCCCTAGGAGATGAAGGAAGGCCCGTGTGCCTACAGACTGGAAAGCAATAGGGAAGGGCAGGGGGGCACCACAGCTGGTCCTGTACGTGTCTCCTGGTTGCACCCCCTTCTGTGGGGCCCCACATGGACCCTAGGAAAAGCGCCCTGCCTGCTGTTGGGGAGGAGGGGCACACTCCTCCACTGTGCTCGGGAGCAGGTGTGGAAAGGGCCGCTGGAAAGGTACTTTCCCCTCAGGCAGAACGTGCCCCTACTTAAAGTTTCTATCGCACGTGACACATTGCTTCTCAGCCTTTTGGCTAAGATCACATGTAGTATCACACATAACAGCTGCTTAGTCACTCAGTCACAGTTCCCATTTTAGGCTGACAGAATTTACACCAGGTATAAATCCCAGCCACTTTCATGTCCCCATTAGAATTCTTTTCTTGGGCAATTTTTCTCCTCTGTGTGCCAGCAAAATGGTCCCTTAGTTTATCTTCTTGGAACTGACCTTCCCTCCTGGCAGTTTTAGGCCAGAATGCCCTCACCCTGTAATTGTGTACGCTACCAGCTAGGGATTGTGTTGTCATTCAGTTGCATGTGGGAAGGCTGTCTGAAGGCTGGCTTCACGACAGTGACTGACACACCAATTGGGAAGTGCAGACCTGTGCTGTGGGGCAAAGCCAGGGCTCTGTTCTCCGTGGCTTAGGAAGAGGGGCCTCATTCCTTTGAATGTCTGTCTGCAGTATGGAAGCCGGCAGGACTTTCTTTGGCGCCTGGCCAGGGCCTACAGTGACATGTGGGAGCTCACCGAGGAGATAAGTGAGAAGAAGTCATATGCGCTAAATGGTAAGTGCCACCAGGCCCCTGGTGGGTAGGGGTCCAAGGACAGAGCTGCAGCTGTCCCATGTGCGTGGGGCCCAGGGAACCCTTGCTTCCACCTCTCCATATGGCATGGTCTTTCTCTTCACATCCTGGTGACTGTGTGGCCCAGGTACACAATTACTTAAGGAGTAGCTGAGTCGTGTTAGCATGATTCTTTGTTCTCACTCCCCAGCCATAAAGCTTCCTCTCAGTTATGGAGCCCATGGGACAGGCATTCTGAGAACAGTCAGTGGGGCACATTCTGGCAGCACCTGGGAGACGCTGTGTAGGAGACCACTGCTTGCATGAAGGCCTCGTATCCACTCAGCAAGTCTGTGGCCTAAGTAACTGCCCTGGGCCACCAGGACGTGCATCTGACCTGTCCCAGGCTTAAGGCTTTGCCTCATGGGGCCTGAGGTCAGAGTCCTGGGACTTTTAAGAGACTGACATGTCCTGCCCACCACAGTCCAGTGTCGTTGACCATCCGTGGACTTCTGGGTGTGGTCCAGTTGATAATCTAAATGTAACTCTCTCTAGTGGTCTTGTCTCCTTCCTCAGCCTTACAAAAGTTACTGAGTCTTTGATAATATGAATCTGACAACAGCTCAAAGTTAATGTCCTTAACACTTACAGAATTCTCTTGATGGAGAAAGACACTGAGTTGAATGCTTATTGATATAGACCTTCAGATGATCCCTGGTAGCTTTAACAAAAGGTGCTTAATTACTGCCCCCCCCCCCCCCCAGTCTTGGACCGGTAGCTCATACTTACCAGCTTAGTTCACCTTTAGTACCTTTTCATCCTCTGTACCTTTTCCAGAACTACCTTTCCCAACTCAGACTTGTGGTTCTCTAGCATTTTTGTTTCATTGGCAAGGGTTTTCTCTGACTTTTCTGGTGCTGCCTGGAATCAATTTATTGACTTTCTTTCAAGTCATTTGTCTATATCTCTAGGGTTATGGAGCTGGTTGTGGCAGTGCATGCCTGTGATCCCAGCACTGGGAAGGCTGAGGCAGGAGAATTGTGAGTTCAAGGCCAGCCTGGGCTATATGTGAGTTCAAGACCAGCCTCAACTATACAGTGAGAACTTGTTCCAAAAAACAACCCCAAAACCTCAAGTGTTAAGAGGCCTTTGGTGTCTAAGAGTTGCCTTTTTATTAAAGCCAACAAAGAACAGACAAAACAAATAACCATCAGCAGTCTTGCTATCATTCTAAATTTCAATTATGCTCTGCCTTTTTGGTCATGGTGCATTTTGTCACAGGTAGACCCATGACGTGGTACTTAAGATAGTTTTTGCCCTGAATATCCTCAGTAATTAGACAAAATTTTCTAACCCCAGCTTCAGCATTTTGGAGATGAGCAAGGCTTCCTGTAAAGCACAGTTGGAATTTTGGTTCCTTGAGTCTTCATAATCCTTATTTCTTATACTGAACATAGCACATGATTCTGTATCACACGAGTATTTCTTAGAAAATGGATATTATTTCTTAGCTCCCTTTTTGCGATCTTTTATAGGGTAGTTAAAAAATTTATTAATTTAAAAAATTGAACCTAAAGCCTTTGCACTGGGTACATCCTCAGCACTTTTTATTTTTTTTGAGATAGTGATTTGTGAAGTTGCCCAGGCAGGACTTTTAACTTGTAATCCTCCTGCCTCAGCCTCCCAAAGTACGGGGATTACAGGCATGTGCCACCATGGCTTTTTGTTTAGTTTTGAGACAGGATCTCAATAAAAAGTCAAGGCTAGCCTTGAACATGTGGCTGTCCTCCCTCAGCCCCCCAAGTGCTGGGATTTCAGGTGTGTGCCACTACACCTGGCTATCAGGTACTTGCCTACTATCATGGTGCTACTCAGCCAAAAGGGCAAATTTTATTTTTTGTGGGGCTGGGGATTGAACCTAGGGGCGTACACATGTTTGGCAAGCACTCTACCTACCACTGAGCTCCATTCTCAGCCCTTTCATATTTTGAGACAAGGTTTCACTAGGTTGTCCAGGCTGGCCTTGCACTCTCGAGACCCTCCTGGCTTTAGGCTTATTTCTTAGGGCTAATAGGAGGCATGAGCCCTGAAGGCAGAGTCCACAGCTAGCCCTTGTTTGGTCAGGCTTTTGAGCTTAGCGCCTTTGGAACAGTCTGTTGGAGGTCAGATGACTGTGGAGTGTTTGAAGGTCTTGTCTGAGGTTATAGCCTTTAAGAACCATCCTTGCTTAGCATGGTGGTGCATACCTGTAATCCCAGCTACCTGGGAGGCTGAGGCAGGTGGATTGCACATTTGAGGCCAGCCTAGGCAACTTAGTGAGCTCTTGTCTCAGAAAGGACAGAATAAGGGTTGTTTTAAAAAAGGAAGGAAAAAAAAGGGGTGTGTGTGTGGGGTTGTAGATGTAGCTTAGTGCTTCCTGGGTCAATCCCCAGGACTGCAAAAACAAACAAAATCTTTACTGGGTTATAAGTTCATTTCATTCTACCTCTAGAAGCTGGACCACCAGGAGGCAAGCATTCTGTAGATCTCAGGTAATTTCTGATCCACACCATTCTGTCTAGCCCAGCAGGAAATGGCTAATTCTTGCTCTTACATTTCTAGTAAGAACTTACATCTGTGTGATAATTTATACCTGTGATCCCAGTACAGTGGTATCTGGGTTCAGGAACACTTTTGTTTGCAAACACTTTGGTTCATAAACATGACCACAGCCATCTTTCCCACACAAACACAAACATGGCCATCTTTTTCAAAACCATAGAACAAATTAAGTTCATGAACTGAGGTACCACTGTACTTGGGAGGCAAAGGCAGGAGGATCAAGAGTTCAAGCTCAGCCTGTGCCACATAACTAAACCCTGCCTCAAAAAATAAACAATGAAGCAGGGCATGGTGGCACATTCTAACACTCTGGTGCCGGAGGCAGGAGGACTGCAGGTCCAAGTCCAGCTTGGGCAGTTTAGTGAGTTGGTGACACCCCATCTCAAAGTTAAAAAAAATTTAAAAGGGCACAGTATGTAGCTCAGTGAGAAGGCCAGGTTCAGGCAATCCCAGTATCACCACCACCACCACAGAAAAAGTGCTTTGAGGTGGGTGAAGAGACACACCCTAAAAGGGATTATCCCTTATTAGCCAGCCTGCCTATTACAACCTCAGCATATTACATTTGTTCCATTTTCTCCACATTCCTTTCCAAGCCCCCCCCCCCCCTTTTAATCATGTTGTTTTCTCCTGTGCACAAACATGATGGTCCCCATCTGGAGGTGTATAAGCTGTAGCCACCCTGATACTCTAGTGTGGTGAGGGCGAACCTTTTAGAGACCAAGAGCACAAACTGCGACCCAAAACCCACTTATTTACTGCAAAGTGCCAACACTGAAAATAAACCTGCATACTGAGGTTTGAGTTTAGTATAAACAGCTCACACATTAACATTTTTTGTCTTAAAAGAAAAATAACATGCCTGCTATAGGTTTGCCACCCCTGCTCTAGGGGATCCTTGTCAGGAGCTTACAAGTGGTCATATTTCCTTGTAAGTCTTAGTGCCTAGAAAACTTGGTAAGAGCCAGCAAAAGCCACCTCCAGACCTTAGTCCGTTTGGCTGTCAGGGCAGGAAGTGCACCTCAGTTGTAGAGTGCTGTCCTGCATATACAGGTCTCTGGGTCTGCTTCCCAACACTGCTGTGAGGAGGGGGATGGGGGTTATGTGTGGGGAGTTGGGGCTCAGAGCTGCAATAAACATTCACGGGTGGGCCGGGGATTTAGCTCAGAGATTCCAAAGCTTGCCTCAAAAGCACAAGGTCTTGAGTTCGATCGCTGGTACAAAAAAACAAAACAAAGGGACTGGGGATTTAGCTCAGTGGTGCCGCCGCCTGTCTCATAAGCACAAGGTCCCGAGTTCAATCCCTGGGACCAAAAAAAAAAAAAAAAAAGAGAAAAGCCCTCTATGAAACATTCAACAGCCCATGTTTGGGGCCAGGGATTTAGCTCAGTGGTTGTACCACCTGCAATCCCCAGTAGCAAAAAAAAAAAAAAAAAAAAAAAATGATAGAACCAAGGAAGCTAGGGAGACTAGATAGTACTTGTTAGCCTAGCCTGGTAGCACCTTCCTGTACTTCCAGTACCTGGGAAGCTGAAGTAGGAAAACTGCAAATTCAAGTCTAGCCTGGGCAATTTAACAACTTAGTGAGACCCTGTCTCAAAAAATAAAAAGGTGTGGGCTGGGGATTTAGCTCGGTGGTGCCACCACCTGCCTCGACAGCACAAGGTCCCGAGTTCAATCTCTGGGACCAGAAAAAAAAAACCAAACATTCAGGGGTCTTTTTGAGAATTTTTTTTTGGTATCGGGGGTTGAAACTCAGGACCTTGCACTTGAGGCAGGCACAGTGCCACTGAGCTAAATCCCTGGCCCTTTTTGAGAATTTTATCAAAGCTTGAACCCTTCCCCAGTAAAATGCACATACAGCTGGAGTTTTATACAACTTTAGTGATTCCTACAGATTGGTTACTGTTGGGTCTCTTTGAACATTTGTGATGCCAGTTTCTATTTGTTTCAGTCCTGGGGGGTGGGGTGTAAAAAGAAGGCAGTTTGGACTGCTGAGACAAGAGAAATGGGTGAGGCTGAGGCGGCAGTAATCCCTGAGAAGTTGTGTGCTGCTTTCCATTCTGTGCAAATTCAAACTATTTCCAAACAAGTCCAAGTTGGATGGGGGCTGGTGAGAGCTAAAGTGACCATTTTCTGGGGCCCTTTCTGTGTAAACATGCATGGAAATACATGTTAATTCTGCATTCACCTTTGTCTTTCAGGAAAGGAAGAAGCAGAGGCTGCTCTGGAGAAGGGGGAAGAGAGTGCTGACTGTCACCAGTGGTAATGACACCCCACAGGGCTCTGGGAGGAGCCAGTAAGGGCCAAAGCGGAGGCCTTTCTTTTTGCTGCCTCGGTCAGAGGCATTTGCCTGAGGAGCCAGGAGGGGGAGCTCTAGTTTGTATGCCTTACCCTCCCTTGTCAAGGAACCCAAGGTTTTTGGTTTTAGGGATGAGATGGGAGGAGTACATGATTTTTTCTCTGGTGGGGAGAAATGCATATCTTTGTAAGAACCATCCTAACTTGCTGGGTAGTGCATGCCTGGAATCCTAGCACTTGGAATTCAAGACCAGGCTGGGCTACATAGCAAAACCCTGTCTCCCCAAAACTCATTGTAGCCATCGACTTGTGGGTTCTTGGCTCCTGGGGAAGGCCAGGACAACTTGCAGCTCCCCATCCTGCACAAGCTTTTCCTTCCCCAAGCTACTATCCCTGGCTAGTGTGGGCCTTGGCTTCTTGGCTTGGTTTGCATGAGAAAAACTAGATGTTAGCTCCATGGTGGAGCACTTGGCTTGTGAGGCCCTGATTTCCACCCCCAGCAGCTGCAAAATGTTCAAACCATGATACTGGCCTTTTTATTATCTTGTGATGTAGAGTTCTACTAGCTTGCATGGGTTAGGGCCAACTCATGTCCTAGGGCCTAATTCAGCATCAGTTTGAGTGAAAATATTCTGCTCTTGGTCTGTCCTCAGACTGCGCTAAGTGAGAGATTGTGTTTCTCCATCTGTTGCTGTAAAATATCTTCTCAGAGGTAACTTCTAGGGTATCACTGCTTCCCTGGATCCTGAGGATGAAATCTGGCCCAGACTTTCTTAGGTCTTTGAACCTGTCTGGATTAAATATGGAAATGGGCCTCTGGGTGCTGATAGGACTACCTCAGATATTTAGCAAATACATGAAAAAGCAACATGGGTTTGTCTGGTTAGACACGTAATAGCTTTTTCTAGGAACAGTGCTGACAGGATGAGACAGTAAGGCTTTTAGTGGTTTTTAAGGTTTTAATGGGGTTTTTGGTTTGTTTTGGTAGTTGCTGGTGTTTGAACTCAAGGACTCAAACTTGAACATGATAGGCAAAGTGCTGATAGGCAAGAGCTACACCCCTGGCCCTCAAAAGATGTTATGGAAGATGTCTCACTGGTTCCCTTGAAGGAGGATGTGGAGGGAAGAGCTAAAATAGGTCCTTCTTCCTTTTCTGTTGGTTCCCAAGTTAACATGAGAGGTTCCCATCTCAACCTGGCTGTGCTGAAAGTATCGTTTCCCAAGTCCCAGTGATACAGCTGTGTGCTTTCAAGGCTGAGACCCTGTTTTAGTGTCTGCTCGTAAGACAAAAAGTGTGCTTAGGTTACTTTCAGTTTGATGCTAATTATTAGAGTACTCACTTTCTAAGCCTCCCCCACCCCCAACCTAAGGGTTCACTCATACTAAGTAAGCTTTCCACTGAGCTATACCTCCAGCCCAGTTTTCCAAGTTTTTTTTGGCACATGTGGCTGCACTCTAACAAGAAAGGGAAATTTGGAGATTGACTGAAACCTCCACTAAATATTCTTAAATGTAATGGAGTTTTACTGTATATAGGGGGAGCAGGTTTTTATACCTAGAATACTTTGGACAATCTGAAGCCTGCATTATGTTTGCTAGCTACTAACTGGGACTGCATCTGTGAGGAATTATATACAGAAGAAAATACACTTTCAGCTCTTGAGGGTGGAAGGGAAGTGGGCATTTGCACCTGGACCGTGGATAGGACACCTGCTCCTCAGTCACAGTACCAGTCCTTGTCCCTGAGCTTGCTGCTGCTTCCCCTTTAGGTATGCAGTGCTTTGTGGTCAGCTGGCTGAGAATGAGGGCATCCAGAGGCGTATCCAGAGTGGCTTTAGCTTCAAGGTGAGAACCAGCTTCTCCTCCTTCCCTTGCACTAGTCTAGTCCAGGTCTCCTGCTCTTCTGGTTTTCTTGGAAGAGCATTCCCACAGCCTCTGCCTTTCCACTCTTCCCTGAGCAACTCTAGTCTGATTTGGTTTCTGTCTTCCCCTCAGGAGCACGTGGACAAAGCTATTGCTCTCCAGCCAGAAAACCCTAGGGCTCACTTTCTTCTTGGCAGGTGGTGCTACCAGGTGAGCTGTTCCAGGGCCTGACACAGTGGTCCTGAGTGTCCAGTGACACTGACAGGGTCCTCAGCTTCCTTAGTCTGGTCTGGCTCAGGTCCTGTTTCCTCTGAATGTTTGTCCTATCAGTGGTTGACCCTGTTTTCACTTCAGAATACTCATCAGTATGCTGAAAGATACTTCTTAAAAACTTTTCATCTGATTTTTTGGTGGCAGGTCTCTCACCTGAGCTGGCTAGAAAAAAAAACGGCTGCAGCTTTGTTTGAAAGCCCTCCCAGTGCCACTGTGCAGGATGCTCTCCAGAGCTTCCTAAAGGTATCAGGGAAGGGAAGGGAAGGGAAGGCAACAGCAGATGCTACGGTAACCTTGTTTCTCATTACTGGAACCCTAATAGGGGATTCTGATAAGGGGGAATTTTGTGTTCTGTGAGAAAATTAACTGGGAGAATTTACACAAATACAGATTTCTTGACTTAGTGAATCCATCTGGTTGGGGACTGGAAATCACTCTTAAACATCAGCCTGACCTGAATTTGGGCACTTTTTTGGGTGTGTGTGGGGGGGTAACCAGGGATCAAACTTGGGTCCTTGCGCTTGCGAGGCAGGCAGCGGAACTAGAGCTAAATCCCTAGCCCTGGGTGCCTTTTAATGAAATGCCTTCCTCCCTTCTCCAGGCTGAAGAACTGCAGCCAGGATTTTCAAAAGCTGGAAGGGTGTACATTTCCAAGGTAAACTCAACAATTTCAACATAGATGTCATTTTGGGATATGTGTGTGTGCTGGGAATTGAACCCAGTGCCTCACACCTGGTGGGCAGGCAGCCCAGCACTGATGGACATTCTCCCCTATTCTGGGAGCTATTCTTTTGTTCTCGTTTGATGGTGGTGGGGATCAAATCCAGTGCCTTGTATGTGCTAGACAAGTGCTGCACCATTGCTGCATCCATGCCTTGCCTTCTGGGAACTCTCAAAAGCAAACACACTCAATGCCTTTCTAGTCCCCCGGTGCTATTTCTCCCAGGCTTTCATTCTCTCTCTTCTCAGTGCTATAGAGAACTAGGAAAAAACTCTGAAGCCAGACGGTGGATGAAATTGGCCCTGGAACTGCCAGATGTCACTAATGAGGTAATTCTTTTTTAAGAGCTTTAAAATACTGGGCTGTCCCACTGAGTCATCATGTGACCTTTCCAACAAAGCACATTTAACCCTGAGATCCTATTTCCCTGGGAAAAAGCTTACACCTTCCAGTAGGATTTCTACATGCCTTTCATCCAGGGGAGGAGAGTTCATAAGCCCTAGGCTGCTAGGAAAGTAAGAGAAAAACTGCAGATAGCAGACCTCAAGGAGGAAGCAAAGGGGACCAGTGGTTTGGAAAAAGTTAAGCTCAGGTTTTGAGTACTAGGTTTTTTTTCTTCCTCTAGGATTCAGCTTTCCAGAAGGACCTGGAAGAATTGGAAGTAGTTTTAGGGGAATAATCACATTTCAATGGCCTTCAAGACTTGAGGGATACCACTCCACAATTCCTCAGACCCTGCTTTGATCAGGAAGCCAAGCAAGAAGGGCTTAGGGATGCCCTGATGACCCACTACCATTCCTCAACATCTTGTCTATTACCCATCATTAATTTATTCTAATCTGTTACCTAATCTAAATTGGGGAAGTATTTGTAGCTGTGGCTTCTATTCTTCTTCCCCTTAAGGAAAGTGGAAAATCAAGACATAGTCTGGGAAAAAAAAAAGTCTGGTACTTGCCTTAGGGTTATGAATGATGGAGTCTTGAAAACTGCCGAGAGGATGAGGCAGCCTCACTGCCCTCCAACTGCTAATGAGATGGGTGAATTTCAAAGAGCCACAGGAAAAAAGCACAGAACCTGTCATTCTAATCTTTTTCACTGATTAATATTCAACATGTATCTAGTCATAAGATCATACCCTGCCAACCAGGACACAGGAGGGGTCAGAGGAGCCAATTTATCACTTGTCATGTGGATTCTACCTGTACTCCTGGGCTGAGTGAGGGGCTGGACCACTTGACTCCCAGAATTCTGGCAGCTTTTGGAATGACAGCAGTGGCATAGAGTTTGATACTGTGAAACAATGGTCTGAAGAGTTGCCTGGAATATATTTTGGTACAAGACTGAAATAAAATGAATTTGATTAGAAATGATGTCATCCTGTTTTGTCATTACCTCTTATTTGACAGCTGTGATTGTTGTTTCCTCCTACAGAGGAAAATGAAGATAGTAGAAAAACAGTACTTCATGTTATAATAAAATAAGCTCTTTGGTTAATGCTCTTATCAGTGAAAAATTTAGTTGCATATAAAATTTAGGCAGAGAGGTTAATTTTAGCCTAAAGAAGGCCTGTTGCAACTAAAGTGCCCCAGTCCCACTTGGTTCATTTTTAGTACTAATGGCACAATGCCTAAGTTCACCTACAGAAAGATTAAGGCACATATCTAGGTCAAAGTCACTTCAGTATCTTAAGGACTATAAGACTGAGATGCCCTTACATAAGAACCAATCCTTCACTCCAGAATCTGTCATGTGGCTTTATTATAGCAACCCAAGTTTATTTTATGCAAACAAAAAGACCTGAGATATATTCAATAGAGTAAAACTTTTGTTACCCAAAGCCTAGACAAACTCTGGATGGTTACTGAACACCTTGCTTGAACACCTCTAGATCAGAAATCCTAACCAGTGAAGATGCCTCAGCCTCTGTGGGTAGCTGGGGATAAGGTGCGCACCCACCACACCTAGGCAGTTCTCTCAAATCCAGGGAACAGAACTGCTTTTAAAATATAGCTGCATTAAACTGATTTGTGTCTCCCCACATACAGGGGTGGGGTGGGGTGGTAATCAACATGCAGCAGCAGACCATCTGTGCCCCTCTTTCCAACACTAGCTGAAAGGGCCTTTGAAATTGAAAAGAGCTGGTTAAAATCCATCCCAAGTAGAAATATGAAGGGGAGGAAAAGAAGCACTTTAAACTTCTGAAATAGGATGGTGCAGAAAAGTGCCAGACTTCAACATAAGATTTATAGAAATAAAAAAGGCCATAGCTAGGAGCAGTGGCATGTGCCTATAATCCCAACAATCTGGAGGCTAGGAGGATCCCCTGAACCCAGGAGTTCAAGACCAGCCTAGGCAACACAGATCCCATGTCAAAAAATCAAAGGCCACAGGAAATCTATGGTAGATTTTTTTTTGTTTGGTACCAGGGATTGAACTTGGATCCTTGTGCTTGCGCAGCAGGCGGCAAAACCACTGAGCTAAATCCCCAGCCCCTAGATTGATCATATAATACTTTCCATTACAATAAAGGATTCAAGCTCAATCTCTGAAGGTTAGGTCTTCCTTTTTAGTTTTCAAACCTTTTGTTTGGAAGGAGTGGGGACACAGGCTACTACTATGTAGTTCAGGCTGGCCTTGAAATCACTATGTAGCCCATGTTGGCCTCAAACTCTAACCCTTGTGCCTTAGCCTCTTGAGTGCTGGAATTACTGGAATGCACCATCATGCCTGACCAGTTTAAGTTTCACAGCAATAGAAAACTGATCACCACTACCCAGTGAGATATTATGGTAACCTATCTTGAAGTGCAGCTTGTGCTAGAATGACTCCTACAGAGAGAATATTGGCTACAAATAACTATTATATTAGCCTCACACCAAATCTGCTTACACAGCCTCTGCATTGCTTCAGATTCCAGAATTCTATTTAATTTTAGCACTAAGACGATGACCAAGCAAGCAAATGAGGAAGGGATGATGGCCTTATAGGCCTTGTGTAAGACCCCTTAACCAAAAACAAGTTTTCACAGGGGAGTTCAGGTATACAACTTTAAAACTTGTTTCTGATCGACAGCAGAGTTTGTGATAGAGAAAAAGAATTTGTGACGAGGCCCATTCCCTATTCACCTGGCCATAGATCTCAGGTGTTTTAAGTTTACCATTATTCAGAAGTGATCTCCCCAGCTTTCGTTCTCTTGGAGATCAAAGACTGTCCAATAGACAGCTGTCAGAACTGAATCAGTTTGTCCCAAGGCACAAAGGAATCCCAGAGATCAACACACTCCAGAAGGAATAAACAGATCAGTTTGTGAGTACTCCCCTGGTTCCTGTTTACACCATCAGAAAAGCTGGTACAATAGGTGTTGTCCCGGAAACCCTGTATTGCAGACACAATAGGAAAAGGCTTGTGAGGAACTCTAGGGAGCAGTCCTCTCCATTAGGCTGCAGCACTTAAAAGTTCACCACAGGGGAAAAAAAACGACTCAATCTTTGGCATCTCCCACTCCATCTGCATTGATGGCAAACATAGCTTCAGCTTCAGGAAGACAGGGAGAGTCATAGATCTTGCAGATTCTGGTTTCCCCTCTTCCTTTCCTCAGGTACAGTCTGATCCAAAGACACAGACCAACATCAAGTTATTCATTCTATTTCTGATAGTTGACTTTTAAAAATCAGTTAGCACATTTATCAGTTTATATATTTCCCAAGAGAACTTTGGGAATCTTAGTGTATTTGATGCATTTCTAACCTGGAGGAATCCACTTCTGCCCTAGTCCCTCACTGGAATGTTCATATTGAAGTGAACTTTTTTTTTTTTTTTTTTTAACAATCAAGGAGAAGCACATCAATTATTTACATTCATCTTCCACAAGGAAAGATGTTTAATCTCTTTAAGAACTAAAAGCAAACACTTCTACCAACCAGAGCAGGACAATTAGATTTACTAGAATTCCTAAGTGTTAATTATACAACAGCAGCTTTATAGAGCTTAACTGAAGTTTTATCTTCATTTCTGCATCATAGTTAATATGACATTCCCTTCAAGCATCAGTATGCTATCTCCTCACCTGGTTGTTGATGCATGAGCGATGATGTTTCCTCCAATAGGTTTTTTAGGATCTGCAGAGAACATAGCTGCTCCATCCACTTGAGCTACCACCTGGTTGGTGATTACCACAGCTACACCAAACTGACAGGGAAAGGACATCAGTCTTGTGGTCACAGACATTTCCAGAAACCTAATGCTGCCACCCTCCCCGCAAAGCAATATTTCCCTTTTCTAAATTAATAACGATGTTGTTAGGCACTAATGTCTGGCCTCTCAGGAAGGCTCCTGGAATTTGTGGCCACTGAAAGTCAGCTCTGCCCTTCCCTGCAGTGTACCTCATCAGCAAGGCGCAGAAGCATCCGCAGAAACCTGGCCAAGTGCATCTGCCTGGCTGAGAGCTCTCCTCGGCCGGAGTAGTCTGTTCTGTAGAGGGCGGTGGCACTATCTACAATAAGCAGTGCATACCTAGAGGGAACAACAATCCTCTGAAGCCTATTTCTAGCCTGTGTCAGATCCTTTCCTTACCACCTAAAATCTCATATTCAGTTTCACTTGTATAGAATATAGCTGTTTTATTAAAATATTATACAGCATTCACATTTGACTCATTGTTAATAATTTTGGTGGGAACAGATTGAACCCAGGGACTTCTGCATGCTCAGTAAATGCTCTACCATTGATCTATACTCCTACCTTTGGCTTTTTTTAAAGTAAATCTTTTTATGTTTGTTTTATTAAAGACAAGGTCTTGCAATGTAGTTCAGGTGGGCCTTGAACTCATTTTGTAGTTGAGGTTAGCCTCAAACTTTGGCAATCCTCCTGCTTCAGCCTCTCAAATGCTGGGATTATAGGGGTGTACCACCAAGCTGGCAGCTTCATTTTTCATTAGCAATTTGACATACACCACAAAATAGGAACTAAAATTTAAATCTGTTTCTAAGCTATTCATGAAAGGGGCTCTTGGAACGTGCTTGGTGCTTTCTACTATACATACCTGGACTCAACCATCATGGCTGATGCCTGATAAAGGAGCTGCGTCTGGTGGTCTGTGTTGAACCCTCGAGCATATGCAACATTATCCAAAACATCACTGCCAGAGAGACCATACCTAAAAAGAACATTTGCAGGCTGCACACACAACTAAAGTAAATTATAAATGCATCTCTAACACTTAAAATTACCTAAAAGGGTAGGTAAGAAATGAAGTTGACAGTGCTTTTAAGGCCCAAGAATATAATTCCCTTTCTATTAGTAAATTCAGGCAAACTATCCATGGATGACAGCAGCAACTACTCTGGAGTAGATCTACCTGGCAAGATCTTAGGATAAATTTCTTCTTTGATGACCCAGCCCGGGCAACTCAGCAACTTAAGAGTCCCTGTCTCAAAATTAAAAAATAAAATAAGGGCTGTGGGTATAACTAAGACCCTGAGGTCAATCCCTAGTACTGCAAAAAAAAATTTGGAGATTGTTTTCTTTATTGAGAAACTTAAGACTTTGGTTTTATTTGATGTACCCATTTCCAGGGAAAAAAAATCAAAACCCACAATAGAAAAAAAAAATGTCTGGGCCATAGCAGAACCCAGAGAATATACTTTTATAATTGAAAAGTTCTAGATGCTTCATAATTGATCTTTTGATACAAAATGACCTATTCAATTTGTAACTTGTGGTTCTTGGTGTTGAGGTCCATAGGACAAACTAGGAAGTCTTCAAACATTGAGCTGAATTCCATGAAGGATTATTTGGCTTTTCAATTGTGTTTTCCTTGTCTAAGAGGTAGCAGCAGCAATAGCGGCCACCTTCTGGGCAGCTTCTTTCTTGGCATGAGTCTGTAGAACTGTCACAGCTTCATTCACCTTGGACTGGAGAGATTCAGGGGACTCGAGGATGTGCAGCAGCTCTGAGTTGTCGATCTCCAGCAGCATGCCCGTGATCTTGCCAGCCAGGTTCAAATGCATTGTTCGGATGAGCGGGAACAAACGTTCTCCCAGGATCTGGTTCTGTTCCAGGGCAGTGGGGAGGGGCCTGCAGCCAGCATGGAACTGGTCAGGGGCTCCTGCCCCTGCACATGGACTGCAGGCTGGGGTGCCTGCAGAGGCTGTATGGCAGGGTATGGGTTTCGGACACTGGAGGCATACTTGTATCGTGCCACAGCCTGAGGAGCGGCAGCAGCAACCGCAGCCCGAGGCGCAAGGTTCAGCACTGCTGTGGGAACACCAGTTGGAACCAGATGGCGAAGAGCTGGATGAGGCCCAGACTGGCATACAGCACTTGGCATTCCTTGGAAGCCTTGAGGTCTCCCACCTTGCTGCCAGTGCAGATTAGGCCCATCTGTGCCAACTGGTTAGGTGTGTAAGGAAGTCTTCCCTATTTTAAAAAAAATTTTTAAATTGGGCCGGGGATTTAGCTCAGTGGTTCTGCCTCCTGCCTCGCAGGCGGCAAGGTCCCAAGTTCGATCCCCAGTACCAAAAAAAAAAAAGTCTCTCAAAAAAATTTTAAATCAAGGATGTAAAACAGAAAAATTCTTTGCTTCAAGAAGTATTGATACGTTATATGAGAAACTCAAAATATAAATATGCAGCAAAATAAAAGATATCAGGAAAAAGGGAAGACGACCAAGAGATGGAGAGAGCATGGAGGGAAGAGAGGGGAAGGAGATGAAAAGAACTGTGTTGTGTTCATGTGCCAACTCCCCAAAATGAATGTTATCATTATGTACTGCAAACATATACCAATAAAAAAAATTAAAACTGAGAAAAAAAAGAAATATTGATGTAATTTACTATCAGGAAGAGATTATCTTTTTGCTACTAAAACACGGAAGGTTTATCACAAAAACAGAATTATCCTAACTCTTTTCTCACAAGACCATGGGAATCACTATTGTTCAGGCTCCAGAACTTGGAAAATGTTGGCCGGAAATAGTCTTTTCTCGTAGTGTGTTACGGCCTTCCTTAATGATTAGAGCAACTTGGAATACCTGTGAAAAAACAAATTCCAGGCCATAACCCAGACTCAATGAACCAAAATGACATAGGAGGTCTGATAACCCCCCCTCCCCCAAAAAAGTATGTTTTCAAGGCAGGCGCGGTGCCAGAGCTAAATCCCTGACCCAATCTCAGGTTATTCTTAACAGTTTAAGTTCAAAAAAAGCTGTTACCTCAAAGGGGCTCTGTCACCTCTCATAGTACTAAAGAGAACTTTTAAAAACTGCTAATGATTCTGTAGCTAACAATTGTGGTCATGGTTCTCAAACTTCAGCAAGCACTGGGGGTTACCTAGAGAGCTGGACTATATCCCCAGGGTCTCTGACCATTTCTAATTCAGCTGGTGTCAGAATATATGCATTTTTAATACATTCCCAGGTGAGGCTAATGCTGTGGTTCTGAGCTATAGCAACCTGCAGTTTATGGCAAAAATTAATCAATGAGAGCTCTTCTGTTGTGAATGGAAACTGGATTAGCTTACAGAGTCCAAATGACTTTACTAGATCAATTAAAATCCAAAATAAATTCAATTATAAAATTTTTCTTGCCAGGTGAAGTGGCACATGCCTGTGTAATCTCAGCTACTTGGGAGGCTGAGGTAGAGAATTGAGGCCAGCCTAGGCAACTTAGTAGGAGATCCTATCTCAGTGAGTGCCCGGCATGTAGCTCAGTGATAGAATGCATGTCTACTATGTGTGAAGGCCCTAGTAGTGTGTGTGCATGTGGGGTGGCGGATTCTTGATAGGCAGATGTGATTACAATGAATTAATGAAAGCTAGGCATGACAACTGTATTCATTCTCAGCACTCTAAGGTTGAGGCAGGAAGATTTCAAACTGGAATTCTGGCTGGGGAAGTTAGCAAATCTGCCTCAAAATAAAAGCAGGCTAGGGGACGGGGATTTAGCTCAGTGGCAGAGCGCCTGCCAGCACAAGGTGCTGAGATCCCCAATACAGGGTGGGGGGACAAGAGAAGCAAGCTAGGGATGTAGCTCAGTGCCAAGGCCCTGAGTTCCATCCCTAGCACAGCAAAATCATACAGTGTGGACTGTGGTTAGCTGCTATCATTTGGCATGTCTGAAACTCATCTTGGAGTAATATATGTGAACACTTAGTTCTTTTTATTGCTGAAGAGCACGTCCACTGTATGGATAAAATAATTTTTATTAATTTACCATCTGATAAGATACACGGGCTGTTCCCTGGTTTTGATTATTACGATTATACTGAAATATTCACATTCAAGACTTTGTATGAAATGTTTTTATTTCTCTTGGTTATATAACTAGAGTCAAATTCCTGAGTTATATGGTTAAATTTTATCTTTATTTGCGGTGTAGGGGATCAAATCCACAACCTTGAATATGCTAGGCAGGCATGCTAACACTGAGCTACATTCCCAATTCTATGTTTAACTTTTTAATAAACTGGCAGACTGGGCTGGGAATGTAGCTCAGTGGCACAGCGTCTCCCTGGCAAGTGTGAGTCCCTGAGTTTCTCAGTACAAAAAAAAAAAAAAAATTGGCTAATAAACTGGAAACTATTTTCTAAAGGACCATTTTACACTCTACCAACAAAATATGAGAGGTTTAGTTTGTCTATATCCTCCCCAACATGTTACTGTGTCATTATAGCTATCACGGTGAGGGTGAAATGGTAGCTGATTATGGTTTTAATGTGATTTCCCTGATGCTTAATGATGTTGAATATCTGGCCCACGTGCTCATCAGTCATTTGTACATCCTCTTTTGAGATCTATTCAAATTCTTTGCTAATTTTTTAAACTGGGTTATCTTTTTGTTGTTGGGCTGTAAGAGTTCTATATGCTCAATACTGGACTATTACTACATAGATGATTTGTGAATTTCTTCTTACACTCTGGGTTTTCTTACTTTTTAGGGGAAGGGAGACTGAGCTATATACCCAGCCCTTTTATAAAAACTTTATATTATTTTATTTTTATTGTATTAGGGACTGAAACCAGGGCCTTCACACTGAGCAACATTCCCATCCTTTTTGTGCCTTTTTTTTTTTTGGTACCGGGGATCAAACTCGGGACCTTGCACTTGCGAGGCAGGTGGTGGAACAACTGAGCTAAATCTCCGGTCCTTCCTTTTTTTACTTTTTGAGACAGGATCTAAGTCATCAAATTGCCCAGGCAGGGCTTGAACTTGCAATCCTTCTGCCTCAGCCTCCTAGAGCACTGCGATTATAGATATGCACTACTATACCTTTGAGACAAGTTTCAGGCTTGCTTCAAACTTTAAATCCTCCTGACTCAACTTCCCCTCACTTTCTTGATACACAAAGATTTTTAATTTTGATGAAGGGAAAACTGACTCATAATTTCTTCTTCATGGACTGTGCTTTTAGAATGCACCACCATACCCCAATATCTCTGTGATTCTGAAGATTCTAAGTACCTCAAATAAGTAAAATCAGAGTATTTGTCCTTTGTCACTAGTAATTTTATGTATTTTCAATTGTCAGTTTTTGTTTCATGTAGTTTGGGGTTCTTGTTAGGTATGGGTCTATGCGTCTTCCTGATGAACTGATATTTTCATTTCTTTTCTTTTTTTTTGGTCCCTGGGATTGAACTCGGGTCCCTGGGCTTGCACAGGAGGCAGCGAAACTGCTGAGCTAAACCCCTGGGCCGTGAACTGATATCTTAATTATAAAATTTCTTTATCTCTAGCAAAAAAATTTTTTTTGTTTTGAAGTGTATTTTTTGGGGGGGTACTGGGGATAGAACTTAGGACTTCGGACTTGGCAGGCAGGTGCTGTGCCCCTGAGCTACATCCCTGGCCCTGAAGTCTATTTTATTTAGTACAGCCATTCGATCTCTAGCGATTGTTGTTTGCATATGATACCCTTTTCCTTCCTTTCTCTTTCAAACTATCTTTAAGTCTAAAGTGTTTCTCTGGAAGACAATATATGGTTGGATCTTTATTTTTATCTATTATGGCAGTAACTCCTAGATTGCTGACTGAAGAAAGTCATTTTTTTTGAACCACATAATAACTGCAATACAGAGCAATGAGACATTTTCAAGTCAAAACCCTGGCAATAATACAGTGGCAGACGCAACCATATCCTCTTGTGTAATTTACTAACCCACCTCTCAGCCACTGCTAGGAGCCGTTCCGGCCTAAAGGTACCCTCAGTATCGATGTACATGGCCTTCCCTTCACCTCCACCTCGGTCAATGGGAAGCTAAAGAGGAAAAAGAAGGAAACAATTGAAATGATTATATTTCTTACAGAGTTGATAAATTTCCTCATGTTGGGTCTATAATTCCTCTCACTCCCAATAAAGGGAAAACACATTGGAATGAAAATCAGAGGCAAGGAAGCATTCCCGTTTGACAGAAATCCAGCCAGCAGTAGACATGAAGATCATTGTGTCTCATAGCACAGGAAGGCAGAGGCTTGTCACAGTTGCACTGCTTGGAAATGAAGTTCAAGTGGTTAAGCAGTGAGAGACAGAGAGACAGACCCTGACCCACTACCCGATTAACCTCAACATGTCCAGACCAAACTTCACTTTAATTTTTTTTCAAAATTCACTTTATTGACCTGAGGGTTCTAACGGGGTCTGTCAATGCCACAGAAGCATCCTTAGCAAGTATAAAGAATGAACAAGAGGGCTGGGGATTTAGCTCAGTGGTTCTGTCGCTTGCCTTGTAAGAGAAGGGACCGAGTTCAATCCTCAGTACCAAAAAAAAAACAACCAGAAAAGAAACAATTTTTGTTTTTGAGACAGGGTCTCACTGTCATTCCAGCTGCCCCTGAGCTCACTATGTAGCCCAGGTTGGACTTGAACTTGTGGTGTTCCTCCTGACTCAACCTCCCAAGTGCTGAGGCCACCATGCCCAGCACTAGGTTCCTTTTTGTAAAATGAAGATAAAACCTATAAGGATTTTTAAAAAAGATAAATAAAATAATATAAATCATTTAAACGGTGACAATACAGAAAGTATGCTTTGAAATTATGATTTCTCTGACATTTAGGGTACTGATTTTACTCAATACTCATTTATAGAAGGCTGTCTTATTATTTTATTTTGCAGTACTGGGATTAAACTCAGAGCCTTTGCACTCAGCTTTATCCCCAGCCTGTTTTAAATTTTTTACTTGGAGATAGACTAAACTCCCCATGTACCACCATGCCTGGCTGCTATTACATTATCGTTTGGCAGGTCCACAGATAAAAATCCTCAGTATCATGGAAACAAAGAGGGAGCAAAGGACATGTACACAACAAAAAGGAATCATGAGCTGGGTGTGGTACATGCCTGTAATCCTAGCACTCTTAGAGGCTGAGGCAGGATGACAAACTCAATGGCAGCTTGGATAACTTAGTGAGACCCTGAATCAGATGGGGAGATGGTGAGGAGAGTTTGACAGATGAGGGATAAAGAGCCATTAGCCAATAGAAAAGAAAGCAGAAGTTGCCTCAGGTTTTTGGAGAATAGGAAATGTGGACACTTTGGGGACTAAGTCTCCCAGAAAATAAGATGAAGGGGATCCCTCCTTTCCTCAACTTCTGCTATCTTCAGTGCTAGAGGATTCATTTTTTGGTGTAGCGCGGGGGTGGGGGGGTGGGGGGTGCTGGGGGTTGAACCGAGGTGGTTTTTTTTTTTGGTACCGGGAATTGAACTCGGGTCCTTGCACTTGCCAAGCAGGCGCCAACACCATTTATTAAATAGGCTATCTTTCCTCCAGTGAGGGTGCTTGGCTTTGTCAAAGATGAGGTGGCTGAATATGTCTGGAGTTGTTTGTGCATCTAATCTATTCCACTGATCCTCAGGTCTGTTTCTTTGCCAGTAACACGCTGTTTGTGGTTTTTTTGTGTGTATCGGGGATCAAACTCGGGACCCTGCACTTTACAGGCAGGTGCTGGAACCACTGAGCTAAATCCCCAGCCTCACTGTTTTTATCACAGTAGCTTTGTAGTATTGTTTCAAGTTGGGGATTGTGATACCCCCTGCAACATCTCTGTTGCCTAGGATTGCTTTTGCTATTCTAGGTCTCTTCTGGTTCCTAATGAATTTTTGGGTTGTTTTCTCTAGTTCCGTGAAATATACTG
This sequence comes from Heterocephalus glaber, assembly GCF_000247695.1. Next base: position 7,972,695 of record NW_004624804.1, on the reverse strand, counting down.
CTGGAATTTCAATTGGCATTGCATTAATCTATATAGCAATTTTGAAGTATGGCCATTTTCACTATATTGGTTCTTCCCACCCAGGAAGGGCTGTCTGTCCATTTTCTTATATCCTCTTTGATCTCTTTTTTCAGAGTGCTGTAGCTTTCAGTGTAGAGGTCTTTTGTTTCCTTTGTTTTTGTTTTTTTTGGTACGAGGATCAAACTCAGGACCCTGGGCATGCAAGGTAGGTGGTGGATTGCTTCCTTTGTTATAAAAAGTTTTTGTTTGGGGACAGGTCTCACTAAGTCATTAAGCTGCCCAGGCTGAGCTCAAACTTGCAAAGATAATCTAAGAGAAGTAGGCCAGGAAATGGAAGAGGACCTCACGAGAGGGTGGCAGGACATGGGAACCACATCACACTGGGAAGGGTGGGCTGTTGAATGGAAAAGACACTGCTTGCACTGTTAACTTGAGATAAGAAAAAGATGGGTATAGGGGAGCTGAATTCATACATTTGATGTAAAAGTAGGTTAGGTCACCGGCTTTGAGTGATGGTGGAAAAGGAGCATGAAGGTTTGAGGAGAGACAAAATATGAGATTATTCCTTTGGGTGGGAAAGTATAGCCTAAATGGAGAAAAAGCAGGTAAGCCAAGCTGTAGTGAATGCTAATCCTGGTAGTCATCTTGAATTTCAAGTGAAATCAGTTAGCTTCATGGTATAACTTTTTTTCAGTACGATCAGCAAAAAATTTGGGTTCAAGTACTAAGAAAATAGATGGAGTTGACGTAAGGTTGGTGTCCCCAAGTAAGTATGTAAGCGCAAGCATCTGTGAGGGACAACGTCTTAAATGATAACGTAAAATGTAGGCTAAGGAAGAAAAGGGCAGTACACCAGGAGAGGCCTAGGGGATGGTAAGAAAGTAACTGAAGTTAAGTGAATTCAAAGTTTCTATGATCTGATAGAATTTGCAGAAATTTTCTACCTAGTTATAGGATTCCAGAGGACAGAGAAAGTGCATCCTATTATGTACATCCTAACAGATGCTTACCAAGAATATAGTCAATCAATCCCTGATTTGATTAGCAAGAGCCCCAAACCTCACCTGGCACGTGACAGCCAGAGTGTGACAGATCTGAGTCTTCCCAGTTCGGAATTCTCCAAACATCTCTGTGATAGATCCAGTCTCAATTCCACCTAAAAGAGCAATAGGAAGCACTTCTTAATGTAAGGGTTTACAAACTAATCACAGAAATGTTCTTGGAGCTCTTTAGAAAGATATTTACAAAAGTTGGAAATCCAATTTCTAACAAGCAGTTATTTGGTAAAAACTTATTATTTTTTTGGAACAGGGTTTCACTATGTAGCCCAGGCTGGCCTTGAACTCGCAGGCGAATTCTCCTGCCTCAGCCTCCTGAGTGCTGGGATTACAGGCATGCACCACCACACACAGCTCCAGGAAAAACTTATTTTGAAATAATTATAGTTTACAGAAAGTTATAAAGTATGGAAATATGCACTCTTCACCTGGCCTCCCCCAATGTCAAGATCTTGCATAGCTACCATATACATCAGATATCTACATCAGAATGCTGACATCAGTACAATCTAAAGAGTTCACACAGATTTCTCCAGTTATATATGCATTCATATGTGTGGATGTATAGTTCTGAGCAATTTTATCCAATGTGTACCTTCATGTAACTACTATCACATTCAAGATTCAGAACTGTCTCATCCCATGTCATTTAAAAGCAGCCATTTAAAAAGAAGACTGTAAGTAATATCATCAAATATTTACTAACCATATGTACTTAGTATTGTGCTACACTCATTGCTTTATAGTTCAGGCTGGCCTTGAACTTGCAGTCCTACTGCCTCAGCTTCTTGGGTGCTGGGATTACAAGTGTGTACAACCATACCTAGTTTTTTGTTTTTGTGGTGTTTTTTTTGGATTTTTTTTTTCCATACCTAGTTTTTCATTTATTTTTTTTTGTTGAGATTGATTCTTGACCTCATGCTATTTCGTACCCCCAAAAGGGAGAAAAGCTGAATTGGTGTTATGGATTGTTATCTAGAGGTCCTCCCAAAGTCTATGTGCTCAAGGTGGGGCTTTTCGGAGGTGACTAGATCATGGATGTGTAAATATGGATTAAGGGTGTTCCTAACTACATTAGTCCACTGATTGATTTAGCATAATTGTGGGTGTAGAGGAAGCCCCACCTTGGGTGTGGGTGGTATCAACCAATAGGCTTGCAGCCTGGATGGGACGAAAGGGAAAGGGAGGCTCACTGCTTTGCTGCTTCCTGCCTACCTCACCATGAACTGTTTTTCCTGTCATGTTGTCCTGCCTGGGAGCCAGCTGACTATGCACTGAAACCTCTATAAACTGTGAGCTAAAATAAACCTTTTCTCTTTTAATTTCAAGTGTTGGGTATTTTGTTTCAGCAACAAGAAAGTAACTAAGACAATTAGATAAAGAACCCAATCTAACTTTATAAGAATTAGGACAGCTATGCTTCTAATAGTTCAAAAACCTTAATTTTCCTTAAAGTCTTAAAGATTAGCGTGTCTTACACATTAAGTAGTAGTCACATACAGAGTGTTTGGGGGCTGGGAGTCTAGCTTAGTGGTAGAGTACAAGAGGGCCTTAATCCCAAATTAACAAACATACATGCACTTTTTATTCAATCATCAATTTTTTGGGTGTGATGGCACACACCTGTAATCCCGGCACACACCTGTAATCCCAGCACTCAGGAGGCTGAAACAGGAGGATCGCCTTGAGTTTGAGGCCAGCCTAGGCTACATAGTGAATTCAAGTCCAGCCTGGACTACATAAAGTGAGACCCTGTCTAAAAATAAAAATAAATAAATAAATAAATAAATAAATAAATAAATAAACAAACATTTAATTTGCAGATAAATTTAGCATTTCCCAAGTCAGGTCTCACCCTGAAGCAGTCTTGTTCCTTTAATGTCCATGCTTCTCTTAGCTCTTAGGCACATCTAACAAGTAAATCCTACCCAAATATTTTAGTTTTATTCTGTATCCTGAATGTGTTGCTGAGAGTTTACAGCACTAGATTAAAGGACAACTATACCTTGAAGTAGTTTGTCAAGCTCTTTGGAGCCAGTAGTAATCTGTATGATCTCTGACCTCCTTTGGTGGAATTCAGTTGCAGTGGTGAAACCCATTGGAACTAATTTAGCTGCCTCAGCCTGGGGAAAATAAGAAATGTTAAATCAACAAAATATAGGTTGAGCAACCCTTATCTAAAATGCTTGGAACCAGAATTTTTGTTTTGTTTTTTGAGACAGGGTCTCCCTATGTAGTTTAGGCTGCCCTTGAGCTCTCTTCCATACTTCTATCTCAGTCCTGAGTGCTGAGATTACAGGTGTGCGCTACTGCCCCCAGCTAGATTTTGGGATTCCTGAGTAGAATTTACCAGTCAAATATCTTTAATCCAAAAAGCTCCAAAATCTTAACCCTTGAGTGTCATATTGGTGCTCAAAAAATTTGGAGCAGTTTGGATTTCATTCAGCATTTTGGATTGGGGATGATCATCCTAAATTAGTAAAACAAGAACCAGGGGGGCTGGGGATTTAGCTCAGTGGTTCTGCTGCTTGCCTCGCAAGCACAAAGTCCTGAGTTCAATCCCCAGTACCAAAAAAAAAAACAAGATCCAGGGAAGAGAAAACATATAGCAAAACTTCCAGAATGATTTCTTTTTAAAAAAGAAATCTGGAAGGCTAAAGTAAGAGGATCTCTGCATTTGAGGCCACCCTGAACTATATAATGAGACCCTGTTTCAAAAAACAAAACAATACAAATACACTTTTAAAAAGTCATCATAAGGATGGAGTCAGAGACTCCATAAAGGGTTTTCTCGGATGTTGCTAAGAACTGAACCCAGGGCTTCATCCAGGCTACACAAGAAGATCCATTTTTAAACTGCCAATTCAGTTTCAGTAGTTAAAGAATTATAGAACTAGGGCTGAGGATTTAGCTCAGTGGTGCCGAACCTACCTCACAAACACAAGGTCCTGAGTTCGATCTGTGGTACCGAAAAATATTATAGAACCATATAATGTACCTCACATAATTTATGACAGTATAATACATATTTATACCTAACTTCCTATTCTGTCAACTATAGACTATACACTATGTGTCCTCACTTCCTACATGGACATTTATCCTTCCATCTTTTCTTCTTCATGTCTACTTCTCTCTATCAGCTATACATTTTCATTTACACTACCAAAGCTGAAAACATTTGCACCCTATTTGGTAACCACAGATTTCTTCTATGACAGGGCTGAATCCCCAGTATTGCAAATAGATACAAATTTTTAAAAATACAGGAACCTGGGCATGGTGGTGCAAGCCTGTAATCCCAGCCTTTGGGAGGCTGAGGCAGCCTAGGCTATAGCGAGTTCAAGGCCAGCCTAAACTACATAGCAAGACCCTGTCTCAAAACACCAAAAGAAAACTAAATAAATATATATGTGTATAAAAAAATAAAATGCAGGAGTAGGGTATAGCTCAGGAGTATCATGTTTGCCTAGCACATATGAGATCCTGAATTGATCCCTAGCAATGCATAAATAAACAAGTCCAATCACAATTATGTAGAAATTAAACCTCACACTCCTAAATAATCATCAGTCAAAGAAAAAGTCACAAAAGAAATTAGAAGCTACTTTGAAATGAATGAAAATGAAGACACAACAAAAGGGCGTAACAGTAGTGCTTAGAGAGAATTTATAGTTGTGAATGCCTATACTAGTAAAGACTTCAAATTATAACTTAAGATACCGGAAAAAGAAAAGCAAACTAAGTGTAAAGCAAGCAGACAGATAAAATAATATAAATTAGAACATAAATTAGTGAAATGGAAAACAGAAAAATAGAAAAAAAAAATCAGTGAAGCCAAAAGTTAGTTTCTTTTCTTTCTTTTTTTTTTTTTGGCACCGGGGATCAAACTCGGGTCCTTGTGCTTGCACAGCAGGCAGAGAAACCACTGAGCTAAATCCCCGGCCCCAAAAGTTAGTTTCTTGAAAAGATAAAATTGACCAACAACAAAAAAGGAAGCCTCAAAGTGCTAAAATCAGAAATGAATAGAAGGGATACTACTAACAATCTCATAGAAATAAAAAGAACTTAATTATAAGGGGACTATTTTGAATAATCCTATGTCAACAAATTAGGTAACTTATAAATACAATTCACTGCAGAACTGAATAGTGTGCTAGAAATACAATTCTTGCTGGGTGTGGGGATGCACACCTACAATCCTAGCACTCAGAAGGCTGAGATAGAAGGATCACCATGAGTTTGAGGACAGCTTGGGCAACAGTGAGTTAAAGGCCAGCATAACTACACAGTGAGGCCCTGTCCCTCCCAAACAAACAAACAAACAAACAAACCACCCCAAAAAACAATTCTTTTCTGTAATGTTCCAATGTTACCAATGCTTTGTCTCTCAATGGTTTCTATTTTCAAATCCAAATGAATTATTTTTTAATCTGCCACCAGTTTCAAAGCCATATCCTATTTTACCCTCCTGTAAACCTGAACATTTCTCCTTTTCTTTAGCATTCTTTGACTGTATCATTTGTCAAGTTTTCCTAGTCTCTCAATCCTACTATGTATTCTACTTCATGTAAGTCCCCCTTTCCACCTGAGATCCTCATTCCTGTGGCTGGGTATGTAGCTCAGTGTTATACATAGTGTGCGCTTACCATGCACAAGATTATGGTTTGGCACATGCACATGTAATTGATAATAATAAATAAATAATAGAAATCCTCATTTGTTCTCCAACCAAGACTGCACTTGTAGGGTTCTATTGTTCTGGGTATTCCTTCACTGAGTATCTGAATTGAAGCCACTCTAACCTAGATTCTGTGTTTTTTCTTTTTCTTTCCTTTTTGGTGATATTGAGGATTGAATCCAGATAGCTACATCATTAGCCTCCTTTCTTTTAAAATTTTTATTTTGAGACAGAGTCTCAATAGGTTGGCCGGGCTAGCCTTAGAACTTGTGATCCTCCCGCCTCAGCCTCTGAGTAGCTGGTATTCAAGCACGCACTACCATGTCTGGCTAGGATCTAGCACCTGCTGAATAAATTACTTCATTCACAATCTTTCTCACCTATTTTGATTTATATTCTTATAATGTTTTTCCCCCCGTGTGGAGACAAGTCTTCTCTCTCTACTGTGACAATAGATTTTTTTTTATTTTTGGTTTTTGGAGGAGTCTCGCTATGTGTATGTACTTCATTCTGGCCTTAAATTCACTTTGTAGCTCATGCTGGCCTTAAACTCTTGATGATCCTCTTGCCTCAGCCTCCCGAATGCTAGAATTACAGGCATGCAACACACTCAGCTTGACAATGGTTATTTCTGTTAAAAGTCTCAATTTCAAAGACACTGGGGGGCTGGGAAAGAACAGCCACATTGACTACTGTAGACAAATCTTTTTCTTCCGTCCTGTGTTGCTTGGACTGAAATTAGGGCTTCACATATTCTAGGCAAACAATCTATTCCTGAGCACCACCCTGATCAATTATTTTCACCATTTAAAAACAATACAATTATAATCTTTTAAGAATCAGAAACTAAAAAGAAACTCACAACATAAAATGCCTGAAATCAGAGCACACAGAAAAATAAAGATACACAGATCTACAAAATCTACATACATATCTGCATCATGTTCACTTAAACGTTTATATTTAGGTATTCAAAATAATTGATATGATTTCTAAAACTAACATCTGACAGGGGATAAGCGAAGATCCAGTCAGCAGCTGTTCAGTCACAAAAACTGATGCCCTGGGAGTGATACCAAATAGACTTTAGGGACCTCTATTGGCTTAGCCAATAACACAATCTTTTAGCAAAGCATTAGGGACTCAGAACTTTGTTTACAATTAAACCACCAAATGAACACTTGTTTGGGTAATTAAATAAATGCTAACTTCATACTTACATGGATAGCAACATCTTTACATTTAGGGCTTAACTTAAGAATCACTTATGGTAGGACTGGGGATTTAGCTCAGTGGTTCTGGAGCCTGCCTTGCAAGTGCAAGGTCCCAAGTTCAATCTCCAGTACCAAAAAAAAAAAAAAGAAAAAAAAAAAGAATTACTTAGGGTAATGGAAATAGTCTTTGTAAAGAGGGAGGGATGGAGGGGTTGAAGGGAGGGCAGAGGAATGGGGAAAAAAAGTAAGAACCAAGATATGTCATGTAGGGGCCGGGGATTTAGATCAGTGGTGCTGCCGCCTGCCTCCCAAGCACAAGGTCCTGGTTCGATAGCCAGTACAAAAAAAAAAAAAAAAGATACATCATGTAAAGGTACAAGTTCCCAGTGATGAATGTAATTGTACTGTATACCTAAAATGTACCAATAAAGTTAATGAAAAAAAAAAGAAAGAAAGAAAAGAATTACTACTTATGGTTTTTAAGCACTGAATTTTCCAGATTGGTGCTAAATAAATATCTGAAGTTACAGCCCTGCCAGTACTTAAAAATTCAAAGCTCTTAGTTTAAGAATATCCAGTCAAGCTGGGCATGGTGGTGCATGCCCGTAATCCCAGCACTCTCGAGGCTGAAGTAGGAGGATCACTGTTGAGTTCAAGGACAGCCTGAACTACAAAGTGAGACACTGTCTCAACAAACAAACAAACAAACAAACAAACAAACAAACAAACAGAATATCCAGTCAGCTAGGTCTGGTGGTGTACGCTTGCAATCTAGCCACTCTGGGAGGCTGAGGCAGAAGGACTGCAAATTGGGGCCCAGCCTGGGGAACTTAGTGAGACCCCTGTTGCAAAGGCTGGGGATGAAGCTAAGTGTGAAGGACCTGGGTTCAATCCCAAGTACAAACAAACAAAAACAAACCCCCCCACTGTGAATATCTAATCTAACAGTATGGGTTACATATACTAATTTATGATGAGACATTAAGTAAGTATACCAAAGGTTGGATTTTGTTTGTTTTGAGACAGGGTCTTACTATGTAGTTCAGGCTGGCCTCGAACTCAGAGATCGTCCTTCCTCAGCCTCCTGAGTGCTGGGATCATAGGCATGCTTGACCATGCTCGACTAAATGTTGGATTTGTTTTCCATTTGACTAAGTAACATGGCAAAACTAAATGTAATGAAGCTACTCAATAATAAAGAACACATTCTTTTTTGAAGATTCTTCAGCTTTCGATGATTTTTTTTAAAGAAAATTTCTCCAAAAGTGTAAAGGTAAGCAATATAATATAAGGAAATACAATTTATAATCATTCAGTTTATTCTATGTAAAACTTCAAAGATGAAGCTAGGCTGTGGGCACAGCCCAGTGGTAAAACACTTGTTAGCATAGAAGCTACTGATTTAATCCCAATTTCCAATGAGACTCTTTTGGGTGGTTCTGGGGATTGTACCCACGGCTTCACATATGTTAGGCAAGTGATCTATTGCTGAGGTATATCCCCAGCTTTAAAAAAAAATTTTTTTTGGTGGTATTGGGAATTTTACCCAGGGCCTTTTAATGAGCTATATCCCCTGTCCTTTTTACTTTTTAGAGAGAGGGTCTCACTAAGTGGCTCAGGTTAGGCTTGAATCTACACTCCTCCCACCTCAGTCTCCCAGAGTGCTTGGATTAGAGGTATGCACCACTACACCTGACTTTATATTTAAAACTTTCTTTTGAGCCAGTCTCACTAAGTTACCCAATTTGGACCAGAACTTATGATTCTCTTCCCTCAGTCTCCCAAGTTGCTGGAATTAGCTGGGGATGTAGCTCAATGGTAGGGAGCCTGCCTACCATGGGTGCAGCCTTGAATTTGATCCTAGTACCAAAACAAACAGAAACAAAACACAAAACACAAAACCCAAGCAGCTGGAATTACAAGTCATGGCACCATGCCCAGCTGATGAATATATTTCCAGGATATAAGATCATAACATCTAAAAAGATAAGGTACACACCAGTCTTTGCTGGTGGAAATGTAGACGGATCATCAGTTTGGCAGCATTTATGTCAAATTCCATGATAATGCAATTCTCTACAGAAAAAGTGAATTTATGCAAGGAGACACACATAAAGATAAGAAACTGGTGATCCAGTTACTTTTACGAAACAGGATGACAACAGAATGAGGGGTAGGAGAAAGACTACCTTTCACCATAAACCTATTTGTACTATTCCTACTAATGCATCCCTAGCTGTACTTACCAGAATTTTATCAGCTTTGGCTTCACTAATTCCTTTTATATTTGTTAACTCCTTCTTTGGTGCATAGGCAACAGCCTCCACAGTATGGAATCCAGCTTCTTCTAATTTCTTCACATCATTGGCATTTATGCCACACTGCTGTAAAGAAAACCATGGAAATTTTTTTTGGTACCAGGGATCAAACTCGGGATCTTGCACTTTTGAGGCAGGCAGCAGAACCACTGAGTTAAATCTCTGGCGCTGTGGAAATTTTTAAGCTTCAATTTTCTCATCTAATGTAAAAACTGTGATCAACCTGCTTCACAGAAGTGTGTGAAGACTGGTATTACACACAAAAGTTCTGAGAAGTGTGCCTTCCACATGAAGTATTATATAACAAGTTATTAAACTATTATCAAAACCAGTAGTTTTAAACTAGCACTATCCCATGTATATCAAAGTGGACTCTTGCTGAGTGTGGCAGCACATATCCACAATTCCAGCTACAGTATTCAGAGGTGAAGGAGGATCCCAAGTTGATGGATATTCTTAGCAACTTAGTGGGACTGTCTCAAAAATAATTTAAAAAAAAAAAAAAGGCCAGGGAGGTAGCTCAGCAGTAGAGCACCTACCTAACAAGTATGAGGCTCTAGATTCAATCCCCAGTACCACAAAACCAAACCAAAACTCCAATGTGATGGGCGTGGTGGTACATGACTGTAATCCCAGCACTCGGGAGCCTGAGACAAGTGGATCACAGTGAGTTCAAGGCCAGCCTGAATTGCATAGCAAGACCCTCAGAAAAAATAGAAAAGATTCTCATTAGGAATTGGGATGAAATCAGTAGCTCCCAACCTTTTTTGACTATGACCCTAAATGAACTTTGAGACCTCAAGCCCTCAAAGGTCACTTTAAAACTGTTTAACAAACCTTCCCACATTAAGCACAGACAGAAAACATTGTTTTTACACTGTGCCAGGGCAAACAGAGAAGAGTGACCCGAAGCTGACACTGAGAAGAAGGAAAACTACGTCGGGTCACTAAATATGATAACTGTAATACCACTTCTCAAAGCAAACCACACCATAGCACCTTTTCTCCCCATGTACAAGGTTTGCTTTGGTTTTATTACCACTGAAATCATGAACTCTGAGACAGCATCAGTTACTGGAGGGATGTATATATATTTGGGGTTCAAAGAGGATTCAGGAGAAAGGAGATTATGGAAAACCATGCCTGGTGTTAATACTTAAGTAATACCCATTTGTGAATATAAGGGTGCTCATGAAGCCAGGCCTGTAATCCCAGCACTCTGGGAGCCTGAGGCAGATGGACTGCAAATTTGAGCCCAGCCTGGGTAACGGCCTGGATGTGAACTCAAGTACTGAAGAAAAAAAAGGTTATAATTCTCAAATATCTATCATAAATCCACTTTAGTAATTTGAGAGCTCTGAAGCTTTGTTGAAGATCGGAAAAATATACAAAAGGTGACAGAAGAATCAAGCTTCCCCCCCTACTTCTTTCAATCCAAATCAACTGTACTCACAGTGAGGCCTTTGTATGCTGTGAAGCAGAAGTACTGGAAAGCCTCAGCTTCGGTGCTTCACATTCTTAGGCAATCACAAATTTGAGCTAGGTTGTTAAACCTTAAAAAACCCCAGTCAGGGCTGGGGATTTAGTTCAGTGGTTCCGCCGCCTGCCTCGCAAGCAGCAGGACCTGAGTTCAATCCCCAGCACCAAAACAACAACAACAACAACAAAAAACACCCCAGTCTTTTTTTCTGCCTATGGAAACTGTCTGCACAGACATGGGTCAATGGAGGAAAGCTACTTTCTTCTTCTCCCTGCATAACTAGTTCAGGGCCACTTTAATACTCTGGACAGCACTTCCATTATTAGTATAAGCAGCACTCAATCCCAGTACTGAAAAAAATAAAATTAAAAAATAAACAAAACAACAACAACAACAAAAACAATTATGATTAGCACTGAGATTCCACCATGGGATCCTAGGCCTTAGTTTCTTACTTTCTGACAATTCATCTCAGGAAGGAAAAATGATAAAGTAGGAAGAGTATTACTGATGAAAGAAGAAATCTGGCCAGACATGTTTAACAATAACCTCAAGCCTTTTCACAGGGTTCTTGACAACCTCCTGAAAACCTAATTTTTTTTTTGGTGAGGAGGGTAGTAGGAATTGAACCCAGGGCTTTGTGTATGCTAGGGAAGTACTCTACCAGTAAGCTATATTCCAGTCTTTTTTTCCTTTAATTTTTTTTGGCAGTACCGGGGATTGAACTCAGGACCTTGTGCTTGCGAGGCAGGCACGGTGCCACTGAGGTAAATCGCTGGGCCTCCTTTAATTTTTTGACAGAGTCTCACTAGGTCGTCCAGGCTGGGCCTGAACTTGTGATCCTTCTGCCTCAGCCCCCAAGCAATGGAAGTATGTGCCACCATGTCTGGCTCTAATTTGGGTTTTGACGTTAGTAACAAACCTATGGTTTATGTAAAAGGCTGACAGTACCCATTAGGAAGAAGAATCTAGTAGAGCATTACAATAAAAAAAATTAGCAATTAAGAACATACCTCCAACCGTGAAATAGGCTGTGGGCCAAAGCTTTCTTCTTCCACTGAAGTGTCTGCACTTGCTTCAAGCTGCATCTGCATGGCCATTACTGAAAAACACAGATGGCCATAAACACTAGAGAAATACTGTAGAGATCAGGAAGACCTCCTTACCCACTGGTTCTGCATCAAAGATTTGATGACGACGATGATGACGGATTCAACTAATTGTAGACTGAAAGTATTTGCTTAAAAATATGTCTGAACTGAACACATACAAACTTATTTCTTGTTATTATTCTCCCAAACAATACAGTATAATAACCATATAAATCACTGGCATTATATTTGGTATAATAGGCAATCTAGAGATGATTGAAAGTTATGTGGGAAAATGTGCAGAGATTGTTCACAAAGATTACTGTTTTATATAAGGAAATTGAACAGCTTCAGATTTTGGTATCTTAGTGGGGTAGGGGATTCTAGAACCAATCCCCCAAGAATACTGAGAAACAACTCTACTTGATAAGCTGACCTACCTACGGTAGGAAAAAGAGCAAACCTCTTCTCTAGCTAGCCAGCTAACTATCACAGACTTTCAGAAGAGCCAGGTTCACTCTGCTTCTTACACATACACACCTTAATCAGATTAACTATTTCCCCTGTTCTCCTATTTTATAGTCCTAGAGGACAGGGGCCCAGTCTATTTATTTTTACATATATTCACAATACATTATAAATGTTAGGTGTTTGGTAAACATATCCAGACTTTACAGGACTAGAATTTAAATTTTTTTAAAATTGACAAACAGTTAAACTGCTTCAGTTCCATTGTTTCCTTCCAGCAAGAAGGTTGGGGAGGTGGGGAGACAATGAAATTAGGTCCAGAATAGTTGGTCACAGGACAGAGAAAGTGTAGACTGACATAAGCATCTCCCATCTTAGGCAGGGGTCCTAGCTTTCGGTCCAACAGGAGCATTTGAAATTTAAAGATCATTATTTTAGTCAATTTCCAACTTCAGTGAGTAATAAAATGACAAAAAAACAAGTACCTTGCTCAGTCTGAAATACTGCATTTAAGTGTAAGGCTAGTTTGATAGTTATGACAGCTGGAAAAGAACTGAGAACAAAACCTTTTAAATTATTTTCAAAGTGTGTTAGTAAAACTGAACAAGTCTTTATGTTCATAAGAATAAATGGATTTAAATCACATCAAAAGAACCTGAAAAAATACAGGCAAATTTAACCCAAAAGATAACAGATATAAACTTCACTTTTGGATACTTGACAAAAGATATGAATGTCTGTTCTTGACTAGTTTAGGTACAGAGCTCTTAAAGGATAGATTTAGCAAGCCTTGAGTTGATGATAAATCCATATTAGAATCCCTGGAAAGAAATTTAAATAGTCCCTTTTATAATTTATGAAAAAGCACTGCAGAAGAATAGGAAAAGGATGGTCTTTTTAATAAATAGTGCTGAGTTGACTAAATAGCCTTACAGAATAAAATTCACTTGACCTCTTGCACCACAGAAAAAAAATCAATTTCCAATATAGATTATATGTCTAAATGCAAAAGGAAAAACAAAAGTTTTCAGAATATAGAATATTTTCATGACCTTAGTTTTGTTTGTTTGTATTTGTTTTTATTTTTGCAGTACTGGAGATGAAACCTAGGAATATTCTATCACTGTGCTACATCCCCAGCCCTTTTTACAGTATTTTCAGATAAGAGTCTGGCTAAATAGTCCAGGTGGGACTTTCAACTTGCAATCCTCCTGCCTTCTCCTCCCTCAGTGTTGGGATTACAGACATACACCACAGTATATAGCAGAATATTTTGGTGACCTCTGGATAGAGAACTGGATACATGATGTAAAGAACCAAAAAGGAAAAGAGTTCAAACAAAAAACAAAAACTGGACTACAAGCCAGGTATGGTGGTGCATGCCTTTAATCTCAGCATTTTGGGAGGCTTGAGGTATAAGGATTGTAAATCCAAGCTCAACTGGACAATTTAGTGATTAGCGATTTCCAGTCTCAAAATATAAAAAGGGTTGGGGATGTAGCTTACTACAAAGCAGTACTGTCAAAAAAAAAAAAAAACAATGTGAGAGAGAGAGAGACAGAGACATTTAAATTCATTAAATTCTATCCATCAAAAGACACCATAAAGGGACCAGGGATTTAGCTCAGTGGTTCCTCTGCCTGCCTCGAAAGCGCAAGGTCCCAAGTTCGATCCCCCGGCACCCACCCCCAAAAAAAATTCCATTCTCCTGGCTCAGCTTCCCAAAGTACTAGGATTCCACGTGTGAACCACCAGGCCTCGTCTCCTCGACTCCCGGGACCGCAAGGTCCCACGCCCGATCCCCCCGCCCCCCCCCCCCCCCCCGCGCGCCACAAAGACACCATTAAGACCCTGAAAAGTCAAATCACACTGGAAGAAAAAAAATACAACCAAACGGCCCACAAAAATGAATATCCAACTTCAACAGTAATTAGGAAAATTATATTTAAAACCACACAGCTAAAAATTAAAGACAAATATGTGCTGGCAAGCATGTGGAACAACTGAACACAACATGTAAAAATCAAAAACAGAAGTTAGCTATTGGGAATAGAACTCAATATACTGTTTACTACTGAGGAAGAAAGGAAAATATTAGGCAACGCTATCAGGGTGGCCTTGAACTCAGGGATCCTCCTGCCTCAGTCTCCCTATCTCAGTGGTACGAGTGAGACATACATACTGTCCCCGATTGACAGCATATTATTTCTTGACCTGAGTCATTTTGTAATGATTCACGGAGCTGTACATACTTGCAATCTGTGCACTTTATACTCTGGGCACTGCAGGGGACCACAATATTGACTGTGCCCAACCAGTTCAGGCTGGAAAGAGCCCCACAATTGACTTGTTTATAGAAGTGAGTCCGAGGTCAACGTAACTCACACCCAAATTCCGTTCCCACAATTAAAACTTTCTTAACTAGGACAATGTTCTAATCATAACCATATATTTTGTCTATTCTATTCCTAATCCGAGAATGCTTTCTTTTCCTTTACAAACTATGTCTCCATTAGTTTCCAAAGAAATTGATTACCAATAAAAATCAGTGGTTTGGATTGGCCAGCACCTTTGTGGGTTGCACAGGCATTGGTCGTCCTAGCTCCCCGCTTTCTGTCTTTCATTTAGTTCTTTTTAGTTTTCTTGGGCTTGCGTGATACACTCAGCAGGAGACTGGCGCAATGGAAGAACACCGACCGGGAACCCAGACCCCTGGCTCCAAGGTGAACAGCTGTGCCCGCCCTTCCTCCCCAGATCAGGGCTTCCTAGCTCAAATCCCGAAAACAAGCGTTGACCGTGAAGGCCCGAGGTTCTGAAGCTGGGCGGGCTTCGGCTTCCCTCACGGGCGCTCTGAGGGGCGGTTGGGTCGGACAGGCCCGGGGCCGCCATCTTCGGTTCCTTGGCCGACGCAGTGAGGCCAAAGCTGGCTGCGGGCGCCTGGGCCTGGTGGGTCCGGCGGGGGAAAGGGAGACTCAGGGCGGCGCAGGGCTCGGCCCGCTCCCACTCACCTAGATGGCCGCGCAACTGCTCCGCCTCGGTCCACTGGCCTGCGCGCTCGACAGCGTCAGCTTCTCAATTCTCTCGCTGGGCCTTCTGCTCTCCACCAGGTCGAACTTCAGCTCCGACACGCGCTTGTGGGTCAGGGACACAGCTGTGCTCCAGGCCGGGCCTCACGCCACGCCACGCCACGCCACGCCACGCCACGCCCGCCACGCACTCAGAACGGCGACTTTCAGAAATCCCGCCAAATGCCGCCCCGCAGGGGCACGCCCGCGTCGGCGTGACGTCACCACGTTGCTCCCCTGCGTGACGTGGCTTCCCTGCTCAAGCCCGCCTTCTAGCCCCTTCAGATTCAGCCCGAGGTGGATCCAAGGAATTTGAACCTACCTGAGGATTATGCTCCTCCCTCCTCCCCTAAAGACTAATTAGAATTTTGTCAGTTGCCCCCTTCTGTTTATCAGCCCGAAGACTAAAAATCGTAAGAGGGATTGCGTCCGGCCCGGGACTACATCTCCCAAGATGCAACGCGCCCAACCCTGGGACTCTCCCTGCGTAAGCGCCCTCCTGAGAGCTCTTCTGGGTTTGTTCCCGCTGAGTCCAAACCCTTGACTCAACTTGCAACTCTACCTTCAATGCAGCGGTGCTTCTGGCCTGAGGGGCTGGAGAAACTGTGAAACTGGGTATTTTATTTTAGACTAACTACCCTAATCATGGATATACAAATCTGGTATTTCTATACAGTGAAATATTTTACCAGAAAAAAGAATGAAAACAATCACTATAGTAGTGCGCCTGTGATCCCAGCACTCTGAAAGGCTGATGCAGGAGGATCACAAGTTTGGGACAGCCTGGAGCAATTTAGTGACACCCTGTTTCAAAATTTAAAAAAATTTAAAAGGTTTGGGGATGTAGTTCACACTTGATCTTAGCCAAAAGGCTGAGAACCGATTGGGGATGTAGTTCAATGCGAAGCCCGAGTTCAGTCCCCGTATGGCCAAAAAAAAAAAAAAAAGAGAGAGAGAGAATGGGGCTGAGAGTATAGCTCAGTGATAGACTGCTTGCCTGCTCTGTGTAATGCTCTGGTTACAATTCCCAGGACCACTGAAAACAAAAACCAAAAAGGGGTGAAGTACTGATACCTACTAAACACAAACTTTGAAAACATTATGCTCAGACGTCAAAACTGCTCACAAAAAAATCCTATTCCGTTACCCGACTTCTATTAAATACCCCAAATAGACAAATCTATAGACAGAAAGTAGGTTGGTTGTTTTAAGGGTAGGGTAGGAGATAAGGTAAAGATGAAAACATTACAAAGGGTATATGGTCTTTTTAAGCTGTTGTAAAATACATTATCTTAATGACTTTTTGCTTTGTTCTGGTGATACTATGTAGCCCAGGCTGGTCTCGAACTTGAGATCTTCCTGCCTCAGCCTCCCTAGGGCTGGTGTTGTATAGGTGTGCTACCACACCCTACTCATCTTAACTACTTTTATGTGTCTATAGCTCAGCAGGGTAAAGTACAAACCTATGACTGTGAAACCAATCTATAGCTTTATATTTTGTATTTAGGTCTTAGGTCCATTTTGAGTTAATTTTTTAATGTGGTATAAATGTTTAATTTTATTCTTTTTTTTTCCCCTTCAGTGATGGGGATTGAGCCCAGGATCTTGAACATGATAGGGAAGGACTCTGCCATTTAGCTACTGCCCCAGCCCACAATTTCATTCCTTTATATGCAGATATCCAGTTTTCCAAGTACCATTTGTTGAAAAGTAGTATTCTGGATGATGAAAGTCTAAAATCAATTGTGATGATAGTTGTATACATCTTAAATATACTAGAAACCATTCAATTGTGCATTTTAAGTGGTGTTTTATTATATATGAACTATACTTCAATAAAGCTCAACGAAGGGGAAAGAAGTCATTTTTGACTCAGTAGCTTTGTGATAAGGCTAGTGCTGCTTTAAGAATCACTGCATTAGGGGGCAGGGGATTTAGCTCAGTGGTTCTGCTGCCTGCCTTGTAAATTCAAGGACCCAAGTTCGATCCCCGGTACCAAAAAAAAAAAAAAAGGGGTTTTTTTTTTTTTTTTTTTGGTGGGACAGAGGATCGAACTCAGGACCTTGCACTTGTGAGGCAGATGTTATGCCACTAAGCTAAATCCCTGGCCCTAATTTTTTAAGTTTTGAGATGGGATCTTGCTAAGTGGCCCAGGCTGGGCTGGAACTTGCCATCCTCCTGCCATGGCCTCCTAGAGTGATGAGATTAAGGCAAGTGCCACCACTCAGCTCATGACATATTTGTTCATCTTATTTTTTATTTAAGTGCATGTTCCTAGACAGAGATTTATTTGGTTTATGTTTTAGATACATGGTAAATACTCTTTTTTTTTGGTACCTGGGATCAAACTCGGGTCCATGCGCTTGTGCAGCAAGTGGCGAAACCACTGAGCTAAATCCCTGGCCCCATGGTAAATACTCTTAATAATAAAAGGCTGCTATTTACAAAAGATTTCAAATAATAAACTTATTTTAATAGTGTAAAAAAAATCTGTTTTCCAATCAGGGAAAGAAAAACTTACAAAAAATTTAAATAACCAATATTTTAAGAAAAACACAAATACCTATATAAATATTACAATTATGTACTTCTAACCCAAGAAATCAGAGACCATCACTATAAGCCTAATCATTTTCAGAATGGGTTGTTCCAGTCACTAAAATGCATAAAAAAATTCCCTTAATTTTTAGGTATACAGAAAAAAATATGAAACAGCTCGAGTAAGAAAGCTAACTGGTAGTGCACACCTGCAAACCCCAGGACTCAGGAGGTAGAGGCAGGAGAATTGCTGCACGTTTGAGGCCAGCCTCAGCTATATAGTGATTGCCGAGGCCAGCCTGCCTGGAACTACGTAGCCAAACCCTGTTCAAAACAAACAAACAAACAAACAAACTACACCATATTAATGACTTTAAAAGTTTTTTAAAGGAGTCAAAAATAAGAAACACCTGTCTTGATTTTTGTCCCAAATGAGTTTCATGTTGACTTTTGAAGCTTAAAGACCATGTTATCTTTTCTATATAGCTTATAAGTAAGAACCAATAAAGAGGGAAGATAACATTCATGAGACTCATTGGAGTTTAATCTGATCCTAAAGTAAAAAGGAAAAATTTTAAAACACATTAATTTAAAAGTGCAAGCCAGGGCTGGGGATTTAGCTCAGTGGTTCTGGCACCTGCCTTGCAAACGAAAGGTCCCGAGTTCGATGCCCCGTACCAAAAAAAAAAAAAAAGTGCAAGCCAGAGTTGGGTGTAATGGCGGACACTTGTAATCCTAGCACTCAGGAGGCTGAGGATAACCAAGAGTTCAAGACCAGCCTGGGCTACAGTGAGATCCACACCCCCAAAATAAAATAAAACAAAATAAAAATTCAAGCCAAGCTTGGCAGAAGGATTGCTGTGAGTTGGAGGCCTGCCTGGGCTACACAATGAATTCAAGACCAGCCTGGATTACATAGCAAGATCCTGTCTCAAAAAAGCAAAAACAGGGCCCAGGATTTAGCTCAGTGGTTCCGCAGCCTGCCTTGAAAACTTAAGGTTCCGAGTTCAATCCCCAGTACCAAAAAAAGAAAAAAAAAAGAAGAAAGAAAAAACAAGAAAATGCAAATAAGTTTTAGTTTAGGATTAAACAGAAACAAATATCATAATTATGACTGGTCTGTATCAGAGTTTTTTCATATCTGTTTAATGATCAATGTATATGCTAGCTTTATGTATAATGGGGGTGTGGCTTTAGGGACCAATACCTGTAATAACTTTATTATTGTCATAAACTAGTGTTTTGGAAGAGATAGAGTTTAAAAAGTCATTATTTAATAAAAGAAGATTGAGAATCTTGCTGTAAAGTGGTCCTTCAGAGAGATGGAAATAGCCTAGGAGAAGGCATGTTTTCTACTTCACAAACACAAAAACATTAATATATTTACATATATGTACTGATGCATAATGAATTAACTTTTCCTTAAAAACTACTTATCAAGAAAACATTGACAGTATAGAATAAGAGGCAAGGCCCTCAAGAAAAGATGACAACCATTCTAATAGGTGCTGTTGTTTTCTCTGAATTTTTATTTATCTGAAATAGCATTTCTGAAATAGAGAAAAAGGAGCATGAGTAGTTTGTAAACAGACATGTTTCCTTTGGTTGTTATTGAGATAGGCTCTTGCTGTTGCCTAGGCTAGTCTTGAACTCATAGGCTTGTGTGATCTTCGCATCTCAGCCTCCCTAGTAACTGGGATGATAGGCATGCACCAACATGGCAGAACTTGACAGATATATTTCTACTCCAGAAATATCTGCTAGGCAGAACTCAGGACACTTAAAAATTGTAGCTTTATCTATGGAAAAACGGCTAATATGTTTATTGGTGAGAGCATCTCTTATATTTAAAAGTTACTCCTTAGGGGTTGTACTATACAGAGAACACAACTTTAGTGAGAGGAGATTTTCCCTAAGGCTCTTACTACTTAACCTTGAGTACAGAGCTGAGCAAGCTGGCACCAAGCTAATTGTTCATTAGTTCTGAATAGACATTTAAAAATTAACCATACAGGGGGCCAGGGATTTAGCTCACTGGTTTGGCCGCCTGCTGTGCAAGTGCAAGGACCTGAGTTTGATCCCTGGTACCAAAAAAAAAAAGGTCTACATTAAAGCTTGTGAAGTTGAGATCGGAAGAGCACACGTCTGAACTCCAGTCACCTACCAGGATCTCGTATGCCGTCTTCTGCAAAAAAAAAAAAAAAAAAAATTAACCATACAAATTAACTGTAACATCGTCAGAGAAATTTTACCAGGCTTTTTTGATCTAAAGAAAAAGGTTAAACAGCAGTGGAAACCCTGACATAACACCCCAAGTGTGTGTACTATTGTTTGGTTGTTACAGTTGTGGTCCATGGGTCTAGGGGTAGAAGTCGCAGTCCTGAAGTAGATCTTGGGAAATTTGCTTGACTATGTTCTTCAAATAGTTGTCCTCTAATGGCACTTTAGATATAATGGAAGCAATTTCATCTTGGCTGGAAAGAAGAAAAAGTTAATTAAGTTTTTTGGAAACATACTTGTCTCTGATTCATTGCTAATCATGATCTTGAGTACAGTGTCTCAAGTTTCCTAGAAAGCACAAATGGGCATTGCTGGAAATAAGCAGACTGTCCATTTGAAAGGGGATTTCAAAATATGGCTTGAGAACCAATTCTGTATGTAATTATCAGGCAGCTTGAGCCAGTTGCTTTCTTTAGCTATAAAATTCTAATTGTTGGTACTTGCTGGTGGATTTAAGGTGGGTTTTCCTAAACACTGTCATCACCTAATCTGTCAGAAGTATATCTAAAGTCATAAAACAGATCACAACCTATGAGACACTTATAGATCTAGTTCCACAAACTAATTGAAAAAAGGTATGAATATTCCATTTTTAATTAGGCCATAAAATTGTTTCCCTATGATCTGAGCTAAGCTTATGTAGAATTTTCTCCTTGATTCTTGCTCTAAGTGTAGGTGAATTCAAAAAGTGAAGTATGTATAAAAGAGCAGAACAGTGGTCTGTCTCTAGCATCCACTGGAGAGAGCAATAAAGATCTCAGCTAGACGTGGTGGCACTAGCCTGTAATCCCAGCACCTGGGAGGCTGAGGCAGGAGGATCGCCAAGAGTTCAAGGCCAGCCTGGACTACATAGTGAAACCCTGTCTCAAAAAAGAAACAAAAAAACCCCAAAACAAACAAAAAAACATTCTCAGGGATAGGGATGTCGCTCAGTGGTAGAGCACTTGCCAGGCATGCATAAGGCCCTGGGGTTTGATTTACAGCACTGCCAAAAACAAAACAAAAAAAGTGACATTTAGCTCTCACTCCCCATTTGCTTACTGACCACCTGGAGGGAACTTTCAAATGAAATAATAAATGCAAAAAAGTAGCTAGTCTTATCCTGCTGGTCCTTTACTTACCCAGTGTTCCCAAGGTGATTTTGAATGGTAAAAGGTAATGGGACCAATGGATAATGGGCTGAGAGAGACAAAGTTATTTCAAACTTTGCAAATGCTGCAGAGCTGGAGAATAAAAGCCTCAATCTGTAAAAGACAAGATCCGCAATTAAAAATATAAAACAACAAAAAAGACTGAAACACAAACATATTTTCCTTTTTACACTGGCATGTGAAACTTGGTATACATTATTTCTTGTCCTCATCAAATGGAACAGAAGATAAAACATCCAGAACAAGGTGTTAAATGGGTTTTTTCTTTCCATTTGTTACTCCTTTTTTTTTCCTCCGGTAGAGGGGCCTGAACTTTTGATTGTGAGGCAGGCATGGTGCCAATAAGCTAAATCCCTAGCCTTCCATTTGTTACTCTTTTTTCTTTTCCATTTGTTACTCTTGAAGCACATTAATAAAACAATTTCTTTTACTAAATTCTTGACTAATTACTTACTGTTAAGGGTGGAAATATATCTGCCCAAATTTGTATATTTAAATCCTATTCTCCAACACCTCAGAATGTGACCTTCTTTGGAAATTAGGTCATTGCAAATTTAGTTAAGATGAGTTTCTTTTGGAGTAGGGTGGGCCCTACTCCAATATGAGAGGTGTCCTTATCAAAAGGGGAAATTTGTACACAGACACCCACAATGAAAGAACACTGTATGAAGGTGAAAGGAGAGACCAGGATTATGCATTTATAAGCCAAGGAAGGCCAAAAATTGCCAGTGAAGCTCTAGAAGTTATGCTAAATGAGAACAAATTTTTCTCATAGTAAGGAACCAATCTTGTTGAAATCCTGTTGGCCTTCTAATCTCTCAGGTTAGGTGATAATCTAACTAAAGTAATAAGTTTCTCCTGTTTTACCCAATTTGTAATACTTTGTTATCACTGCTCCAGGGAACTAACACACTTACTCAGTATTATTCACATATATGTCCATTAGGTTATAATTTGGTCCCCATTTCTTTAAAAATTCAATCTCTTCTCCAAGGAGTCTGCAGTGACTCACTACCAGTGAAAATTCCTGAAGCATCTAGAAGAAATTGCGGGGGGGGTGGGGTTGATGAAATTACAAAAATGTATCAATGTTTAATGGCGCTGTAATAATGAACCCCCAAAACAACTGAATACATATGTCATCTCAGGATACTATTATATACGCAGAATTTCAGTTCTGCTTTTTGGGACTGACAGTGCAAATTTTCCTTTAAAGACTTCAATCAGACTTTACCTTGGGTACTTGATGCTGTGTTGTACATATCTTCTTCCAGGATTCTTGTTCCTCAATGTATTGAAAAATAAGTTTATGAACCAAAAGGGAGGAAGAAGGAGCTTTATCCTCTGGGAAAGAAAAAGAAAAGATCCAAAGGCAGGGTATTATCATATATATATATTTTTTATTATTCATATATTTTACAGAAGCTAAAAATACTACATTACCTAAGCAAGAAATACCCTCAAACTATTAGGTGCCAAAGTAGCCTCATTTTTATTTTCAAATACAATTATATATAGTATATAAGACATCCCTACAAAAACTCAATCTTTAATCATGTACAGAATCATTTTGTAAAATTTTTTTTTGGGGGGGGGGGTTGGTACCAGGGATCAAACTCAGGACCCTGCGCTTACAAGGCAGGCGTGGTGCCACTGAGCAAAGTCCTAGGCCCCTGTAAAATTTTTTTATTAATATGTGCTTACAGTACATAATGATTACATTGATCATGGGGAGTTGGTACATGTACACAACATATCCCAATTCTTTTTATTTCACCTTCCCACCTTTTTTTTTCTTATGAGACATGGTCTCCCTATGTAACCCAGACTGGCCTTGAACTTGTAGTGATCCTCCTGCCTCAGCTGCTTGAGTACTGGGATTACAGGTGTATGCCACCACATCTGGCCTCACATACAGAATAGAACTTGGTTTAAAACACAGGTTTATGATTGGGAATGTATCTCAGTGGAAATGTATCTCAGAATGCTCATCTAGCATGCACAAAGCCTTGCGTTTAATCCCCAGCATCAAAGAGAAAAAGTGTGGGTTTAAATACAACATACACCTGAATTCACTGCCTGGCTTTAAAAAAAATTTTTTTTGAGACAGGGTTTTGCTATGTAGTTCAGGGTGGCCTTGAACTCACTATGTAGCCCAGGCTGGCCTCAAACTCCAGGCAATTTCCCTACCTCAGGTTCCCCAGTGCCAGGATTATAGGTGTGTGCACCACACCTGGCTTTTTTTTAACTACTTAAGTGATCTTAAGTACAACATTTAATTTTTCTGATTCGTAGTTCCCTAGCTTATAAAATGGGAAATAATACCTTAGCATTAATGTAAATAATATATATGCTCACCAGATGTGGTACCACATGCCTGTAATCCCAGCACTTGGGAGGCTGAGGCAAGAGGAATGCCATGAGTTTGAGGCCAGCCTCGACTACATACTGAGTTCAAGATCTGCCTGGGGGCCGGGGATTTAGCTCAGTGGTTTCCCGCCTGCTGCGCAAGTGCAAGGACCGGGGTTCGATCCTCAGTACCAAAAAAAACCAAAAGCAAAAAAAAAAAGACCGGGGTTTGATCCCCGGTACCAAAAAACAAAAAGATCTGCCTGGACTACATAGAGAAACCCTGTCTCAAAAAACTAAAAAAACAAAACAAACAGAGAAAAAAACCCCAACATATGCCTGATATAGACTAGGTACTCATAATGGTAATTTTCCAAGTAGGGAATAATAAGTAATTATTATTCCTAATAATAAGTAATTCCTAATTAATTCCTAATAATAAGTAATTTCTTTTAAAATAAACCGGGTATGGTGGTACATGCCTGTACTCCCAGCACTCAGGTTGAGGCAGGAGGATCACTTTGAGTTCAAGGCCAGGTTGGGCTAGTGAGCTCAAGGTCAACTTGAACTACATAATGAGACCTTGTCTCAGAAGAAAGGAAGGAGGAAAGAAGGGAGGGAGGAAATTCAATATTTAGAACATTAACCAAGCAGTTTTATATCCCATAAATATTTTAAGGACAAATTATTGTTGTTGTCTATATTTAACTTAGTATGTAAATGAGTTACCAAGAAACAATTTATACCTATAAATTACCAATACTTTTAAGGGCTTAAAATATTTTAACTTACCATCTAGCAAAGACTGAAAATTCAGGTCAGCAATCTTCCTATAAGGCTTTTCCAGGAAAGGGACACCAACTAAGAACCAGAAAAAGAATAGTACTTCTTTTTACATAAAATTCAGTACTTTAGAGTCTTATTCTTCTGATGTTAGAATTTTTTCATGACAGTTGAAAGTTTATCCTTGGATCATACTTTTTTCTGTATATGGTAAAGACTCCCCCAAGACTGCTCAAATATATATATATATATATTTTTTTGAGACAGGGTTTCACTATGTAGTTCAGGCTGGCTTTGAACTCAATATGTAGCCCACAATGGCCTCAAACTCACAGAAATTTCCTACCTTAGCCTTCTCTTATGATTTGGGTCTAGATGTCCCCCCAAAGCCTCATGCAGTCATAGGTGCCTGGATCTAGTGTGTGACTGATTCATGGAACAAAGCTGGGATTAAGGGTATGTGATTAATAAATCAGTCCAATGATTGGTTTGGAACTGCCCTAATCTCACTAGCCTAGTATAAAAGGGGGAGAAAAAAGCTGCTAAGGCCCCTTGTTGCTTTTGCTACCTTGTGGGCACCATGAACTGTTTCTCCTCTTCCCTTCTGCTATGTGGCACTCTGCCTTGGAGCAGCCAATTATGGACTGAGACCTCTACAAACTGTGGGCTAAATAAACCTTTCCTCCTTTATCTGGGTGTCAGGTATTTTGTCTCAGCAACGAGAGAAAAGTAACTTAGATGCCTCCTGAGTGCTGGCATTACAGGTGTTCGCCACCACACCCAGCTTGCTCAACTATATTGATTGGTAGGCCCTTGAAGGAAATTTAAAAATGTAGAACACAGCTACATTTGTTAAGGGTTCTTTCTTTGACCCTTAACTTTTATGTAAAGGTAATTTTTTCAGGAATGGCTATCTTTCCCTAAACCTCCTATCCCTGAATAAATACAGTAAAAGTAATTAATGTTTTAGCATTGTCCTAATGAATTATAGGTAGCCAGGATAGCTGCTCAGTCCTCCAGACTCTAGAGTTGTCTTCTGTCTCTCAAATTCTGATTCTTTTCACTTTGTTGAATGGTTTTTCTTTTTTTTAATTTTATTTTTAAGGGTGACATTTATTCCCTTTTCACAGTAAAACTAGGTGGAAGAGAATGATTTTAACAATTAGTACAAAAAAAGTACAAATCTGGGGCTCAGCCATTAAAAGTTATTTACAACAACGGGAGAAAAAAAGACAACAAAATGTTCACATTACTGATCTCTTCTCCCATCCCACAGCTTAATACTTGCTTTACCAAGTAAAAAAAGACACACAGCTGATTCACAAGCTGGAGTCTGAATTTGAGTAAGGCATTTATAAAAACCTAGATGAGACAGTGTCCTCTCCAACTCAGCTGCCACTAGGCATAGCACAAGAGACTGAAAACGCTACAGAGGGAAGACTGGTCACGCAGGTGTGGGAGTATAAGCACCCACTACTGGCTCTTGGATCTAGGGAGTAGGAAAAACAAGACCTACTTGAAAATGAATGGGGAGAGAAAACTACCAATTGAATTTTGTGCTGGTAGGGACAACAAAGAAGGCAGGGACAAGGACAGGAGCATTTCATATTCCTAACCTAACTTGAGAAATGTAAGGGACCACTTCATCTGGCCTTAAGAGGAAGATCAGCAGGCTGATAGAATCCCCAGGAGGGAGAAGAGGAAAATGTGGCTTGGAAGGGGGAACAAGTCCCTTCCTTTTTGGGTACCGGGAAAGCAGTAAGAGCAGCACATCCGGGTAGTAATTTCAGAAGGACACCTGCTCCCACTCAGATATTCATTCTGCTTGGCACTGGTGGATGCAGGTCCACTGTGCAGCCCCCAGGGAGTGGATGGCTCTGCAGTCTGACGTCCTAACTCTTTTGTGTCTCCTCTCTTGGAGGCAGCACTAGCCTCTGCCCTCTTCGCCTGTGCCTCCTGGCTCTCAGGGATGACAGCAGCCTTCTCTTCCTGGGCAGTGCCCTCGTCACTACAAGTACCAATCTCATCCTGCTCCTATTCTGTGGATGAGGAGGCAGAAGAATCATCCTCACCTTCCTCCCAATTTCTCTTGCAAGACAGGCCTCTCAATTTGAAAACCTTCTTCAAACAGAATTTCTTCATCCTTTTGAAGATTTCTTATTGGGGATTCCCTCTCAGCCTCAGTGCTCTGGCTAGGGAGTGCTGGCTTGATGGCAATGCTAGTGGCCCCAGCTGCTTCAGCTGTTTCTTTGGCGTGGGGGGTGAACTCCTCATCACTCTTGGGGAATAAGTCTCCATTGCTTTTCACGTGCCCATTCTCCTGTCCAGAGGCCTTCTCAGAAGGTGCCTGCTCCCTCCTCAGAGGTCAAGCAGCCCAGGGGAAGGGTGGGGCTGCGGAACAAGCTATGCCCTGGCTCCACAACTAACTCATTAGCTGCATCAGCTACCCCTGCTCTCTTTGCTAAATATTTTCTACATTAGTTACCATGGATACCATAATGAGAAAAACAGAAAGTGATCAACTCATACCTCAAGGAGCTTTACAACTCAGGAGGACACACTAATAACTAAATCAATAAACACAGGATTCCAAGGACTGGGGATATAGCTCAGTAGACAGGCATGCATGAATCTCCAGCATCACAAAAAACATGAAAGTCTTGAGACTAGATGGAATGACTGAGCATGAAAGACTCCGGTCATGATGGAAATGAAAAAAGTACATCGTGGATAATGTACGGAGAAGGTGAGATAGGATGACACAGGGAAAAAAAAAGGAAAAACTCAGTTCACTCAAGGGTTTACAAGCTACATAAGACATTTTGATCATTACCCTAAGATAAGAGTAGCACACACCTGATCAAATCTTCAACAAACACTACAGCTACAGGGAGGAGAGGAAAAAAGATCCAGAAGGATCAGTTGGAATATAATTGCAGTCATTTGAGTTAGAGAAAAGTGGATAAATATTGAAAAATTAAAATCAGCCAGGGCTACACAGAAAGTTCAGTGACAGCCTCTACTTCATGAGATTCTGCCTCAAAAAACCAAACCCTGGGGTCAGGGATTTAGCTCAGTGGTTCTGCCACCTGCCATTCACGCGCAAGGTCCTGAGTTTGATCCCTGGCACCAAAAAAAAAAACCAAAAAAAACACCAAACCCAAACAAAAATAACAAGCACTGATACTTATTAATGATTTGGACATGTATAATGAAGGAGGAGATGCAGGGTATTCCTTAATTTTGGACCTGGACAGAGGTGATTTTCATTGAGAAAAGGAACTTTTCAGAAGAATAAGGCTGAGAGGCTGGGAGACTGAAGATCCTAAGGTTCCAATATAGCCATGCTCAAACTGACAAGTTAGAGAAAAGACTCTAAAAAGCTGCTAGGACTCTTGTCCAGTCACTCAATAGTCAATCTACCTACCTTAATAAACCCACCTGTATACTCCTGAGTACAGGAGTTCCAACTAACTTTAAAGGCCTCCTTTTATTTTTTTGCAGTGCTGGGGAATGAACTCCAGGAACCTGTGCATATTAGACAAGCCACTACTGTACCACTGAGCTACATCATCAGCCCAGAGCTGTAGTATAAAATACTCAGTCAAGAATCACTGTCATTAAAGAAAATTCTCTATCCCAGACAAAGACGGAAAAAAAGAACTCAGCATTATTATGGTAGCAAAACTTTATCATCCAATATAATTAACAAAGGGCAACTTTCACTACTTGCATTTTTATTTTTATTCTCTCCCTCACTCCCAGGACTAGGAATTGACCCCAAGGCTTTTGCACTGAGCTATTTATCCCTGGCCCTTTAATTTTAATTTTTAATTTTTGAAACAGGGCCTCACAAAGTTGCTAAGATTTCAATCTTCATAGAGTATAACCATTTATTTTTCTGCAGAGGAGGATTATCTTACATTTGCTACTTACCTACTGGCTCTCCAAAGGTGATGGTGAGTTCTATGGTATCATAAATAAAGGTAAATACAGCTTGATCATCACTCCACTCAATGACTTCCCACTCAGACAAACTAAAGAGAGAAACAGAAAGAAAAGCATTCTTTTGCAAGTGCTCTAAATTGAGCTATATCCCATCCCAACTAAGAGAACTTCTGATACCACACAACAGTACTAAGAGCAGCTGCCAATGGATTTGGAGACAATCAATATTCCAATTCAAATACTGTCAATGTACAATCTATGGTTTTGAAAGACATAAGAACTCAATCTTTTGTTTTGTTTCAGTTTTTTTTGAGACAGCGTCTCACTATGTAGTTCAGCCTGACGTTGAACTCACTTTGTAGCCAAGGCTGGCCTTGAACTTGTGATAATCCTCTTGCCTCAGCCTCCCGAGTATTGAGATTACAGGCATGCTCCATCATCCCCAGCAAGAATTCAATCTTGAGTTGTGTATCAGAGAACAAAAGTTTATGCAGTGAAAAGTTATTAAATTTATAACATTATTCCTGGTGAATGTGATTATTATGTATATCAAAAGTGTGTCAATGAAATTTAAACAAACAGTATTCCATAGCTCTCCCACCTTTATAATTTCACCTTGGTGTCATGTACATAAAGTCTTTTAGAGGCTGTATACTGTGCTACAGGTTAAAAATCTGTATCAACTGCAGGGCATGGAGTTGTGCATCTGTAGTCCAGTTACTTGGGAGGCTGAGGCAGAATTGCTTGAGCCCAGGAGTTTGAGGCCATATTAGGCAACATAGCAAGATCCCATCTCAAAAACAAATCACAGCAAAACAAACAAAAAACCCCAGGAAATCTATAGGAACATGTTAAAAACATATCAGCTGCTCCAGTAGGCTCAGATAATCATTAAAGCACAGGATACAATATAAACTAATGAAATCTGATTTCCTTACCTCAAATGATCCAGTAGTTCTTCAGTTCTATTTGTTTGTTTTTGCATAAAATCTATCTGAGCAAGGGTTTGCTCTTTCTGTACCTGCAGTTCTAAGAGCTTTCTGCAAATAAAACCAGGTATTCATAGAAAGATAAGGTCTTTGCGAAAGAATTAAAAATATTAATAAAAAGGTTCATTATAAGAAGTTATTTGCTAGATGGTCCCAGTGAGGTAATAATATTTTGTTTTGATAATCATTAATTTAGAATTAGGCTAATTTAGGAAAGATGTAAATCATTATCTCTCAAATTAGGACTCAATGGGGTTTCATGTTCTTTAAAATAATTATTGGACATTACTTTTTAATTTTTGATGAAGCATGAAGTACTTAAGGATGCCCACCTTAAAAGAGATATGTCTTAGGTTTGTGACCTACATTTGATTTTGTTCAGTTTGTTAGACCTAAATAGGATTTATGTTTTATTAATTATTTTGTTGCTATTTAATTTCAAATACTACCACTCGTCAAATTAATGTTGTTATAACTAATATATACTAATTTAAAAAAATTAATGTTGTTGACTGGAATTTTATTGGTTTTGTCATGATTTATACTTAATTTCTTTTAGTCCTATAGTTGAACTAATTCATGACCTAAGATGCCTCATTTTATACTTCTACTTATCGAAGTACAACAAAAAATAGTTTAATGCCTGGTTTAATTTTTAAAAAAGGATCCTGACAGTATTCAAGCTTGAGCAATATCACCTTGGGGTAGAAGCCCTGAGTCAGGGTTACTCAAGACTTATGTGCCTAAACTTGTCTCTAAAGGGAGGAAGCCCTTAACTTTGTGGAGTTCAGCATTACGTTTTCTAACACTCGGACTGCAAGCTGACCTTTGAAGCTCTTCCTCTTCAGCTTTTAGTTCTTCTAGATCTAGGAAAAGAAAACAAAACATAAAAAAACACATTAGAATGTTGTCACAAAAACCATCTGTCAAAAAAAAAAAAACCCAAAAACAAAACCAAAAAATAATAATAATAATAATAATAAAAAAAATCTGTCTTGGGCAGGGGATGTAGCTCAGTGGCACAGTGCCTGCCTGCCAGGCAAGCACGAGGCCCTGAGTTTGATTCCTGGTACCCCCCCACCCCAAATCTGTCTTACTGAAAATTCCAACTTAATTTCACCTAAATATATAAACAAAGTCAAAGCAGATGGCTGCAGTTACCTCTCTCTGCAGCTCTCATTTCAGAATGCCATTCTTCCATACAATTGTCTTTCTCTTCATCCTCCAAATTCTTAATTTCTAAAATAGACAGCATGAATTAGAATAATTCAGTTAAAAATAATTTACTGGGCCAGGGATTTAGCTCAGTGGTTTCACCACCTGCTGTGCAGGCACAAGGGCCCAAGTTCGATCCCTGGTACCAAAAAAAAATAATAATAATTTACTAAGAAGCCAGACATAGTGGCACACACCTGTACCACCAGCACTTGGGAGGCTGAGGCAGGAGGATCACCACAAGTTCAAGGCCAGCTTGGGCTATATAGTAAATTCAAGGCCAATCTGAACTACATAGCAACTACCCTGCTATGTAGTTACTCAAAAAAAAAAAAAAAATTAAATATCACAGATAAAATTAATAAATGTGCCCCAAATGAAGTGTTGGGAATATTTCACACTCACTCACCATTCCTTGCCAATAAGGCACTAAACTATGATTATACAAACATTTCTGGTGGCAGATTAGTGAACTTTAAACTACATAGCAGTGATCTCAACTAGCATCTTCTTAGGGGCCACTTTGAGACAGAATCTATTTATATATAATACATTTATACAATATATAATATATAATTATATATCAATTGATACAATTTAGACAACATATATTATATATTATTATATTTATATATAATTTATATATCATATACATATAAAATTTATAGATATGAAATAGTTATTGTTAGACAACCCTCATGGTCTAAGTAGGAACAGATACACATTTAAAAATATATGAACACGGGTCAGGGATATAGCTCAGTGGTTCTGCCACCTGCCTCCCAAGCGCAAGGTCCCGAGTTCGATCCCCGGTACCAAAAAAAATTAAGATTTTTAAATTATGTTCATATATATATATTTTTTTTCCCCTTTGGTACCAGGGATTGAACTCAGGTCCTTGCGTTTGAGCAGCAGGTGGTGAAACCACTGACCTAAATCCCTGGCCCCTTCATTTGTTTTTGAAACCTGGAAGTCATTAAAAGTCTCCTCTCTATTCATATCCAAACCAAGTTTATACAAGTTTATATTTTTTTCTCAAAAATCTTTTTTCTTCACCATTACTAGCACCTTTTTTTTTTTTTTGGTACTGGGGATCAAACTCAGATAACCTCTTAATATAAGCTTCTTTTTTTTTTTATAACTAGGCCAGTCCAGTAACTACTTATATTGGTTGAATTTACTCTTATTTTTTGGTAATGGAGATCAAACTCAGGACCTTGCACTTGCCAGGCAGGCGGCAGAACCACTGAGCTATATCTCTGGCCCTGGTTGAATTTACTCTTTATCTACTAAAATCCAATCTCTATACCATAGCCAGTGCTTAACATCCTTTAAAGGCTGTTATTGTTCTTAGAAAAATTCAAAACTCTTTAAGAGGCCCTCCTAGGCCTGGCTGCTAGTGATACATCCAGCTTTATTATGTGATCATCTTCCCTTTTGTTCTATTTGAGCTATATTCGCCTCAATTTCAAAGCCTTGTAGTTTTTGTATTGTCTTCCATGTAAGGGTTTCTGCATGTGTTATTTGGAATAGTTTGTTTTCTCCTTCCTTTTTATTTTGTTAAATTCTATTTATCCTTCAGATCTTGGCTTAAATGATACTTCTTTAGAGGGAAGGCTACCCTGACCTCGATCAGATTTTTGTTACAGGACTCCACATGACCTTGTAATTTCTTCCATAAAATTTACCATGAAATTGTTTAATGTTTATATTTTTTTTGAGGACTGGAAACTCCATAAGGGCACAAATAATGTTTGTTCTGTTTTACCAGTGTGTCCTTTGCTCTGAGTACTGTATACAACACACAGTAGGTACTTGGTAAGTCTGTTCAGTGAATAGTGAAGGAATAAGAAAAAAACAGGGAGCGTTCAGTGCTACCTAAAGAGGGAAGTATGGTGTTTTTTGTAGTTGTTGTTTTGTTTTTGTCTGTCTATCTGTCTGTCTGTCTGTATTTATTTAGTGAGTGAGTGAGTGAATTTTCTGAGGCAAGGTTTCACTATGCAGCTTATGCTAAACTCAAATTCTCTATGTACCCCAGGCTGGCCTTGAACTCATGATAATCCTACCTCAGCCTTCCAAGTGCTATGATTATAGGTATGCACCACCACATCCAGCCCTGTTTTGTTTTTAAGGCAGGGCTTCACTGTGTAGTCCAGCATGGCTTTGAACTCACTATACAGCCCAGGCTGGCCTCAGACTCAGCCTCTTGGGTGCTGGGATTATAAGTATGTGATATCACAGCCTGGTATTTTGAATGATGGGAGAGGTAAATATATAAAAATGAAAAGGGAGGGACAGAGATGTGGCTCAGAGGCACTGCACCTCCCTGGCAAGCGGAAGGTCCTGAGTTTGAGCCCTGGTACTGAAAAAATAAACAAATAAATTTAAAAAATGAAAATGGAGAGGGGTTAAATGTACGAGAAAAGGGGAAATCAGTATTCTAAGATTCCAGAAAAGAAAAGAGAAGAAGAAAAGAATTAAAGTTTAGACAGAAAGGGCCGGGATGTAGCTCAGCAGCATACCGCCTGCCTGGCAAGTGTGAGGTCCTGAGTTTGATCCCTGGTACCAAAAAAAAGACCCCAAACAAAGTTTAGATGGAAAGACTGGCCTTAGGAAAAGAAAAGAAAGATTAAAAAAATGACTATAAATAGATAAAAATTTGGTTTCATTGGTTGTAGGAAGTTTAGAAGTTCCAGTCTCAGGGGTTCTATTTTTTTTAAATGTAAAGTAGAAAATAAGGTAATAAAGAGATGGGATAATCTAAGACTATGGAATTTATGTACTCACTGTCAATTCAATGTAGAATATACATAAGAACTTATTCTATACAAAGCATATTAGTAAGGACTTTGAAGGATATGGAGAAAATAAGAGCTAATTTTTGCCTCTGTGGAGCTTATACTGCAATTTAATTAGGAAGACAAAGTGGACAAAATAACTATAATACAAGTCATTGTGGCAGAACTATATGAAGTACTAACAAAATAATCATAGAAAGTCAAGTGATAAAGACTACTTTCCTTGTTGAAAACAGCAGAAAACATTAGCAAAAACAGATGATCAGGAGCGCTGGTGATGTAACTCAACAACACACTGCCTACCTAGCATGTGCAAGCTTCAGGTTTCCATCCTCCTGGAATATCCACAAAACAACAATAAATACAAAATGCCAGAACTACAAATGGCAATATTTGGGTGAAATTTAGGACGTGTAAGGGAGTAGCAGCAAAAAATATAAGAAAGATGTGAATATGACTGGAAAGAATAACTGTCAAAATTAGGGTTTTGGACTTTATTTTGTAATAAGTAGATGTAGAGGATTTTGAGGAGACTAATATAATGAAAACTATCCCTAAGTATTAATCTGGCAGCAACGTGCAGGTTGAGAAAAGGAAAAAAAATACAAGAGATGCTGAAGAAACAGACATGACAGGACTTAAGAGAGAATCAAAGAAAATGACAGTATTTATTTGGTCTTTTACAATACAAAAGAATTGGGATGTCATAAATAAAGATAAATTCTATTCTATTCATTAGAGTTTAAGGTGCTTAGAATATTTTTGTATAGAAGTTCAGCAAGAAACTAGAAATATAAGTCTGGAACTTAGGAGAAAAAAGTAAAAGATGTGCTCAACCAAAATGTTTACAAGCTAAGGGGCACAATCTGTGTCTTATACATCCTTATTTGTTTTTCCTGATGATATGCCCAGTATCTACTAAGCAGTAGGTACTCAACAAATGCTTCATTAATTTAACTAAATTTGGGTATTAGTTACATAAACATAATTATTAAGACATATGAAAGCATTAGAAGAGATAATATAAAAATAACAAATGATAAAATTTAAATCCAGCACAAGGGATTAGTTAGAGAAAGAGAGGCCAATAGAGGGGATAAAGAATGGCCAAGAGAAAAGAGCAGGATTAGGGTAGTATAATCTCATAGAGGTTAGGGGATAAAAGTTTCAGGAAAAAATGAACACTCAGCAATGTCAAATGCATTGTAAAACAGGTCAAGATGGGTAAGAACTGAGAGAAACCAAATTTGATAGTTATGTGGAATTTTGTCATCTAAGAAAGCAGTTTCAGGAAAGCAAAACTAACAAGGATTTATGAGAGGGCAAACTGAAAGGATAGACAATTTCAAATGGAGATAAATTCATCTTTTAAAAAACACAAGATTACTGTCTAGGTCATGAAGAATTTTCAAAAGGCTCTCATAATACTGGATGCCTCTTGTTGATTGTTATGGATGAACATAGTAAAAGACTTTTAATTTGCTTTAATTTATGGTCTCAAATTGTTAATATGAGCCTTCAGAATAGTAATAGCAACAACTCTACTGTAGGGAAACATTTAGATAAAATTAAGTATTATTTTAAGAAGGTATTTATCATTTTTTTTGTGGTGCTGGACATCAAACACAGCATCCCCAGATGCTAGGAAAATATTTAATACTTTACCTATTTCCACCTCAGTGAGACAGTTATCAGTCTTCTTAAGTATATTGTTCATCTCATCTATCCTTATATGAAGTCTCTCCCTTTCATTCTAAACACAAAATATTATAGACCGTCAGAGCAAGCTACCAAAAAAAATTAAATGGTTAAAATTGCTGACATAACTGCATGTCTTAATCATGAAACTAGACTAGGCAAATCTCACAATGAAGGTCAAAACTTGAAATATGTTCTTTTTTTTGGGTACCTGGGATCGAACTCGGGTCCTTGCGCTTGCGAGGCAGGCGGTGGAACCACTGAGCTAAATCCCTGGCCCAAAATCTGTTCTTAAAAATAAGTAAATCTTTAAATCTTTAAAATGTTTGAGTACTTTTCAGTTTTGTTTTGGTTGAGTTCTACTATATTTGAATATTATAGGGTTTTTTTCCCTTCCATTGTTTTTCTTTGAATAATTTTAATTTTTGTAATGTGCTATTGATAATAAAGTTATACATTTAAAAAAAGTAAATCTAATTTAAAAAGCAGATAAATCACAAACTAATTCTGTAGTATTCTTTAGCATTTCTATACGTATTCCATGGAAAACAGAATATTAATGTTACTTAAAATTTGTATTTCTCTAAAAGAAGATACTGCATGCAATATCTTTCACACTTATTTTTCAATAGAAAGGGAAAATTCGGGCTGGGGATTTAGCTCAGTGGTTTCACCACCTGCTGTGAAACCACAAGGACCCAAGTTTGATCCCTGGTACCAAAAAAAAAAAGAATACAAAGAAATGGAAAATTATTTTAAATAGACCCCGCTTAAAAGGATGATCATTTTGAGAAATTCTACTTAAATAAATTCACATATATACATGGGCAGGCAGGTAATCCTATAGTCTTTTTTATTCTTTCAGTACTGGGCATTGAGCCCAGGGCCTTTGCACTGAGCTACATCTCCACACTGCCAGCCTTCCACTTCCTTTTTTTGAGACAGTATCTCAGTCTCAGTTGCTCGGCAGGGGTTGAACTTGTTATCTTCCTGCCTCAGCCTTCCAAAGTGCTGGGATCACAGAGGTTCACCACCATGCCCAACTAAATCTATAGTCTTTAGCAACAGAACAGGAAATCCTGTGTCTCATTTCAATTTATATATATAATGGATGATAATGTTTAAAATGAGATAAAAACACATAATAGCACTATATTCTAGCTTACTCAAGATGCAAAGATTTTTTTTTTTGGTACCAGGGATCAAACTTGGGACCTGGCACTAGAGAGGCAGGCAGTGGAACCGCTGAGCTAAATCCCCGGCTCCATGATACAAAGATTTTGACTACATAAACTTTTTAAGAACAACTGTTAAATTTTTACCTAAGTTTCACTCACATGTCTCCTAATATTCTTCATATTTCACAACCACAGTAAAATAATTTTAATAGCACTTTCTGTGTTGCTAATTGTCTCAAATTACCTGAGCTGACTGCACCAGCTTGCTGTACAGAGCCACTTTTCCTTGGTGAGTGAAGACTTTAGTCATCTTGGTAAAACGTGACTTTATTTTGTTAAGGTGAATTCCAAAGGCCTTTAGCTGTAAGGAGAATTAAAGAGTACACTGCACTAAAACAAACCAATCAGAAGCGTAAATGGTGTGAGAAGGACAGTTCAGCTGCCACACGGCCAGGCTTTGTCCATTAGACTCTGATGCCTAAAGCAGGACATTTCTCATTAGCAAATTTAATTCTATATAATAGTTTTAAGGACAAAACCAAAGCTTTCAGGGCTTCTCCCCAATCCATAGTACTGAGGATTAAACCTAGGGGCACATTACATTACTAGAGAGCTATGTCCACAGCCCTTTTTATTTCTTGAGACAAAGTCTGGCTAAGTTACTAAACTCCCCAGCTTGGACTCCAACTTGTGATTCTCCTGCCTCGGCCAAGAGTGCTGGGATTATAGGCATGTGCCACCAAACTCAGTTGAAAATAAATACTTTTAATATATTAGGGAACATATAAATTAGGTTGCTCATTATTAAATTAATTAAAGTAAATTCTTCTCATTTAAATCTAAGTGAAGGAGCTGGGCGTGGTGGTGCATGCCTTTAATCCCAGCGCTAGGGAGGCCGAGGGAGGAGGATCACCATTAGTTTGAGGCCTGCCTGGGCTACATAGTGAATTCAAGGCTAGCCTGTGCTACAAAGTGAGACCCTGTCACCAAAAAAAAAAAAAAAATGAACAAAAAAACCCCACCAAAAAACTCCTAAGTGAAAGGCAAACAAGGTGGAAACCTCAAATATATTTCATATATTTATCATCACAGGTTTGAAAAGATTATATAGTAACAATTGTGATTAATTAAGAATGTGGTAGTGTACTACATCTAAGAAATAAGTTAAAGAACTAATCACTGCTTATCAAGTAAGTTACTTATTTCAAAATAAATACTGTTTAAAATATCTGTATTGATTCCCACTCAGAAAATGAAACAAAAGTACCTCTTCATCAGAGCAGTGTCTCATATTTTCCCACAGGTTTCTGTTTACATCAGTCAACAGTTTATCTTGGTTCAATGCAGACACTTTTAATCTAAAATACAGAAAAGTTCATTAGCACAGGGTTCAAAAGTCAGCTAGAATGAAATAGTTTAGATCTATAGCCATATTTAATTTATTTCCTCCTACTTAGTTTTCTTCTTTTTGTGGTACTGGGAATGGAACCCAGAACCTTGTGCATGCTAGATAAGTACCTCCCAGGGTTTTTCTAAATTAAAAAAAGGGGTATTCACTCAAGAAAAGTGGCCAGTATGATTATTCAACACTTGAAAAATAGTTTAATAATGTGATAAATTAGAAGGCCAGGGATGTAGCTCAGTGGCACCGTGCCTGCCTTGCAAGCACAAGGTCCTGAGTTCAATCCCCGGTACCAAAAAAACCCAAAAAACTACCTAAGTTAAACAAACTTCTCTCAAATATAATTCTCATCTCAATATATGTTCTAATGTGAAAACTTGCTGCTTGTATCTTTAAGGCCTGTCAATGTAGAATTGGTATTAATCTGTAATATTTTAAGTAAACATTCCCAACTTATTTCAGTCATACCTTACTTTAGTTTTTTATTGTGTTTTTTGTGACACTGGGGATTAAACCCAGAGTTTTTGCACTGAGTTACATCCCCAGCCCATTTTATTATTTTTATTTTGAGAAAGGATCTCACTATATCACTAAGTTGCACAAACTGGTCTTGAACTTATAATCCTCCTGCCTCATCCACCCATAATACTGAGATTACAGACTTGCTCAACCGTATGTGGCTCATATTATATCTTACTTTTATAGAATAATATTTACTGAAATAGCAAAGCTATAACAATCTCAATATATATTAGTCTTGTTAACAAGTGGAGGAAATAAATTTCTATCAAAGTTATAGGGTATCATTTGAGTAAGAATCCAAACAGCAGAGCACATATGAACATACTGCTCGCTGAGTGCAAAATTCCATTTTTTTTTTTTTTCCACTGGGGGCTGAATTCAGGGCCTTCACACAGAGCTGACAGGGTATCACTAAATCACTAGGTTGCCCAGGCTGGGCTCAAAATTGCCTCAGCCTCCAACACTGCTAGGGTTATAGGTGTATGCCCAGCTTCCATTTCAGTCTTTAAACACAATAAAATTCATCACTTATTTAGTAATGAACTCTAGTACTACTTAGTACAATCCCTGGCACATAAGAAATGCTCAGTAAATATCTGTTGAATAAACAAAGCAGAATTGGGCAAATTTGAAGTAGTATAATTTAACAGTATCATAAATTTCTTTTACCACTACTTTTTGTTTGTTTGTACGTTTACTCAATATGTAGCTCAGGCTGGCTTAAAACTCATGATCCTTCCCTCTCAGCCTCCAAAGTGCTGGAATTACAGGTGTGTGCCACCACATGTGGGTTTAAAACTACATAATTCTGGGCCGGGGATTTAGCTCAGTGGTTCTGCCGCCTGCCTCACAAGTGTAAGGACTGGAGTTCGATCCCTGGTACCAAAAAATAAAACAAAACCAAAAACCTACATAAGCATTACTTTGAATTGTACATTCTAATCTACCTGAGGAAATCTAGGTATACCTAATTTGTAAACCAGCAAAGCACTGAGCTATCTTATGAATACGACTGTGTTCTTTTTAGATAAATAAATTAAGGCTAAATGTGATAAAATTAAAAGTTCTACAGCAATCTTGACTTTAGGTACCACATACAAATTTCCAAAGGACACTAGTATCATTTTTTGAAGATATTCTTTTACAAGCAATTTATGATATCATATTCTAAATGTTTGTTTTTATTGAGGAGTTACTTTTTGTAGGAATGGTAAAATATCTTATATACAATATTTTCACTGTTTCTTTCCACCTATCAAGTAGGTATTATTATTATTATTATTATTATTTGTACTAGGGATCAAACTCAGGACCTTGCGCTTGCAAGGCAGGCGCAGCACCACTGAGCTAAATTCCCGGCTCCCAAGTAGGTATTATTATCCTCACTTTGTGGATATTGAAGTAAAGGTTGAATGACTTACCCAATGTTACACAGCTAGTGTTGTTTATCTAATACAAAGCCAAAGCTTTTCCACCCAAACTCTTTTCAATGCCAAGTTATGCCATCAACTTTTTCCCTGGAAAGTGCTATTCTTTTTTTTTTTGGTACCAGTGATCAACAAGGGACCTTGCGCTTGTGAGGAAGGCGGCAGAACCACTTAGCTAAATCCCCGGCCCTGGACAGTGCTATTCTAATTGAAACTTTACCACACAGACTATTTTCTTATAAAAAACAACAAAACAAACAAGAAAATGCAGAAAAATTAAATTTTTCTTACTCTTCAATCTTTTGGTGAAGAACCTCACAATCTTCTCTATAAATCTGTATCTTGGGTCCATAAATATATTGTCTCAATATTAGGTCTTCTGGAGTAGGTGATGTGTTTATAGTAAACTGAAATCAATCAATCAATCAATCAGTATCTAAGAACTGGCATCTTGAGGACAAAACCATGAAGAATGAATTCAAGTTTCTGAGTGCTTAACTTTTTTCAGTATTGGGGATTGAACCTAGGATTTTGCACTGAACTATATCTCCATCTCCAGTCCTTTTTTATTTTTCACTTTGAGACAGAGTCTTCTAAGTCATTAAATTCCACAGGCTGGGCTGGAGCTTGGAATCTTCTTGTCTCAGCTTCCTAGAGTGCTGGGAATAGGCATATACCACCAAGTTTAGCTGAGACTGCCTATTCTTAAAAGTTATACAAACAGAGCTGGGGAGGTTTATCTCAATGGTAGGGTGCTTAGCTAGCATGTATGAGAACCTAAGGTTCAATTTCCTATCCTATAAAGAAAAAAATTATGCAAAGAAAAACTTGCAGATCAAAGATCTAAACATTAAAATAGAAACAGCTAATCTGCTGGAAGATAAAATAGGTAAAATTCTTGAAGGCATAAGCATAAGTAAGGACTTTCTCAATAGAAAATCAATGCACAAGAAGTAAAATCAAGAATCAAAAAATGGGAATATACAAATTAAAAAGCTTTTGCATAGCAAAGGAAACAAGCAACAGAGTGAAGAGACAGCCTACAGAATAAGAACAAAATTTTGCAACCTGTACATTGGACAGAGAACTAATATCTAGAATATGTAAAGAACTAAAAAAAAAAAATTACTCTCCACAAAGTAAAAGACCCAATCAAAAAATGAGCAACTGCAAAGAATACACATCTAAGAAGAAGTACAAATGGCTAATAAATACATGAAAAACTGTTCAGCATCTCTGATCATAAGAGGAATGCAAATTTAAACAATACTGAGATTCTATCTTACTCCATAAAGAATAGCAATCAAGAAATCTGTTAATAACAAATGCTGGCAAGGCTGCAGGGAAAAGAAACTCTTCTACATTGTTGGTGGGGATGTAGCCTGGTACAATCACTATGAAAATCAGCGTGGGGATTCATCAAAAATTAAAAACAGAAATTCCATTCGACCCAGCTATTCCCTTTCTAGGTATCTTAGCAAAAGAGCTAAAGACATCACATTACAACGATAAATACCAATGTTTACAGCAACACAGCTCATAACAGCCAAATCATGGAAGTAGCCTATATGATTATTTAACATTAGCATTTTATAGAATATAAACTCGATTCAAGAGCCGAGGAAGAGACAGTGTTTTCAGCAAACGGCACTAGAACACCTGGTATC
>NW_004624804.1:7856158-7929691 GCF_000247695.1 Heterocephalus glaber | reverse complement strand
CCACGTGGCTCACCTTCTCTGCCCTAGGAGCTTGGGATGGCAGCGGGGGAGCTTCCTTCCAGGTTCTGGGACCGGCTCAGCTTCTCTGCCCTAGGAGCTTGGGATGGCGGTGGTAGCTTCCTTCCAGGTGCGGGACCAGCTGAGCTTCTCTGCCCTAGGAGCCTGGGATGGAGGTGGGGAGCTTCCTTCCGGGTGCTGGGCCCAGCTGAGCTTCTCTTGGGTGTATGATCTTCTTGATGACCCTCTGTATTGTTTGCCAGTTATCTTATTGAGGATTTTTGCATCCATGTTCATTAGGGAGATGGGCCTGTAGTTCTCTTTTTTGATTGGGTCTTTCTCTGCTTTTGGAATTAAAGTAACATTTGCTTCCAGGAATGAATTTGTAAGTATTACTTCCCTTTCAATTTCACTGAAAAGTTTAAAGAGTATGGCAATAGTTCTCTAAATGTCTTGCAGAATTCAGCAGTGAAGCCATCAGGACCCGGGCTTTTCTTTGTTGGTAAATTTTTAATTTTGTTTTCAATTTCACTGATTGTAATTGGGGTGTTTAGAATTTTTATATCTTCTTTGTTCAATTTTGGTAATTCATATGTATCTAGGAATCTGTCCATTTCTTCTGTGTTTTCCATTTTATTAGAGTACAGGTTTTTGAAGTAGGTATTGATGATCCTCTGGATTTCTGCTGGATCTGTTGTGACTTCACCTTTTTTGTTCCTAACTGCATGGATTTGAGCCTTTTCTTTCCTTTTTTTTTTTTGACACAGTTGGCTAAGGGTTTATTGATTTTATTCTTTCAAAAATCCAACTCTGAGATTTGTTGATTTTTTTGTATCATTCTTAGTCTCCATTGCATTGATTTCTGATCTTTATAATTGACTTTATAATTGACTCTGATCTTTATAATTTCCTCCCTTGTATGAGCTTTGGGTTTGTCTTGCTCTTCTTTTTCTAGGAACTTAAGGTTCAACATGAGGTTGTTTATTTGAGCTCGCTCTGTTTTCCTAGTATGGGCATTCACTGCTATGAATTTCTCTTGTGGAACTGCTTTCATTGTGTCCCATAGATTCCT
Source organism: Heterocephalus glaber (assembly GCF_000247695.1). The sequence goes on along the minus strand of NW_004624804.1, from coordinate 7,928,622 downwards.
GTATGTTGTATTGGCATTATCATTTAACTGTAGAAACTGTCTAATTTCTTCTTTAATTTCCTCTGTGACCCATTGGTTGTTTAGGACAGTGTTATTCTATTTCCATGTGTTTGTGAAGGTCTTGCAGCAGTTTCTTATGCTATTGATCTCCAGTTTAATTCCACTATGGTCTGATAATATACAGGAGATAACTTCAATTGCTGTGCATTTAATTAAACATGTTCTACGAGCTAGCATGTGGTCTATTTTGGAGAATGACCCGTGTACAGCCAAAAAGTATGTATATTCTGATTTTGTGGGGTGGAATACTCTGTATACATCTATTAAGTCTATTTGTTCAAAAGCTTGGTTCCATTCTAGTATTTCGTTGATTTTTTTTTAGATGATCTGTCTATTTGTGACAGTGGGGTATTGAGCTCCCCCCAATACAACTGTATTAGTGCTTATTTGTTTTTTCACGTCCATTAATATTTGTTTTGTATAGTTGGGGGCATTAGTATTTGGTGTATATATATTTATGATTGTCATCTCTTCCTCTTGGATTGTTCCCTTTACAAAGATATAGTGACCTTCTTTGTCTCTCTTAATTAGTTTTGGTTTGAAATCTACTTTGTCTGCAAATAAAATAGCTACTCCTGCTTTTTTCTAGGCTCCTGTAGAGTGGAGAACTGTTTTCCATCTTTTTATTTTCAGTCTATGAATTTCTTTTTGAGCTAGGTGTTTTCTTGTATATAGCATATTGTTGGATTTTGCTTCTTAATCCATTTGCCAATCTATTTCTTTTGATTGGTGAATTGAGGCCATTAACATTGATGGTTATAACTGATGTGTATTGACTTATCCATATCATGTTATTTTCCTGATGTTGGCTTTTCTTTATTTTTCACCCTCTCCCTTTAATTTCTTTCCTTGCGTGGTGGATATATTCCGTTGGGCCTTATGGAGTTGTGATCTTCATTGTCTTTTTCTAGGATAGTGTTTAGAATTGTTTGCAGTGCTGGTTTGGTATTTATGAAGTTTCTCAGGTGTTCTTTGTCATGGAATACCTTATTTCCCCATCAATTCTGAAAGATAGTTTTGCAGGATACATCAGTCTAGGTTGGAGGTTGTTTTCTTTTAGGGCTTGAAATACCTCACTCCAGGCTCTCCTTGACTTGAGGGTTTGGGTTGAAAAGTCTGCTGTAATTCTAATGGGCTTTCCTTTGTATGTGATTTGTTTCTTTTCTCTAACTGCTTGTAGGATTTTGTTCTTCTTTTGGGTTTCCGGGATCTTGGTTATTATAGGTCTAGGTGTAGACTTTTTTTTGGTACCGGGGATCGAACTCAGGTCCTTGCCCTTGTACAGCAGGCAGCGAAACCACTGAGCTAAATCTCCGGCCCTGTAGACTTTTTTTACATGGCTAGTTGGAGTCCTATATGCCTCATTTATCTGTATGTCAAATTCTTTTGCTCTGTTTGGGAAATTTTCTGTCATTAACTCTGTGAACTTTTTTTTATGTCATTTGTACTTTCTCCTGCTTTCTCGTGTATTGCTATCAGTCTTATATTATTCTTGAGTCATCTAGGAGCTGCTGGATTGATTTCTCATGGTCCCTTACTATTTTTAAGAGATCTCTCTTTTCATGCACTGACAGCAATTCTGTCTTCTATATCTGAAATACTGTTTTCACATTGGTTCATTCTGCAGCGAATGCTTTCAATAGTTTTTAATCTCCTGGATATCTGTTTGAATCTGTTTCATGGATTCCATTTCTTTCCTATGCTGGGCATTCATGGTTTCCATCATGGTCTTGAGCTCATCTATTTTTTTTATCTGTTTCTGTTCTAGAGTCTCTAATTATGTCTTTCATTCTGTTCACCATCTCTGTAGTTATCTGAGAAATTAATTCTTTTTTGAATTTTTCTAGAGCCTCATTCATGTTTTGTCACTTCCTGTGCTATCAGTTCAAGGTGTCCAGGTGGTTGATTATCAGATTTTTCCACGTCATTTCCCCCAGAATTTGCCTATGGCGAGCTGGAAGTCTGGGTTTGCACCTTGCTTAGGTGTTGTCTCACTTCTATTTTTGTTGTTGGTACTGTTTCTGGTTTAATTCCTGGGTTGATACTTCAATATTGCTTATTGTAAGTATCTTTGTTGCTTGTATTTAGAACCCTTACAGAATGATTGCTTCTCAGAGATGTCTTCCAGATATAGTTGGTCTTTAGGTTTTGAGTCTCTAATGACTCTTAGGCAATCTCGTTTTCAGTATATCAGGAAGGACAAATGATTAGATAAATCACAACACCTTAGCCCAAGTGATACAATCAGCAGTGACAATAGCATCAAGCACAGCTTAGAAAATGACAATTTGTGGTAGATATTAATCTATCAGCCGCAGGGGTGGGGGTGGTGTGGTGTGTGTGTGTGTGTGCATGCTATCTCCTTAGCGCTGGAGGGAGCTCTGCTCCTCTGCACTCAGGGGCGGTGCTATGGCAGCTGGAGTGGCTTACCTCCTCTGCATTTCTTATTAAAGGGAAATTTTCTATAGGAAAATGCAGGGGACCATAATATCGATTATGCTCAAAGTAGGCTATGAAGAGTTAACCTCACAACTGGCTTGTTTATAGAAGTAGTCTGGCTGAAGCCTATGTGCTGAGGTCAGAGTAACTCACACCCGAATTCCATTCCCACAACTAAAACCTTCTGACTAGAAGGACAATGTTCTAATTAAAACCATATATTTTGTCTATTCTGTTCCTAATTCGAGAATGCTTTTTTGTCTTGTCCTTTATGAACCTTGTTTACATTAATTTTCATAAAAAACACATGTAGCCCTTGCATGTAGCTTGCCTTTACCCCAACTGATTACTAATAAAAATCAGTGGCTTGGGCTGGCCAGCGCCTTTGTCCTTTGCATCAGCATTGGTTGTTCTGGCACCCCACTTTCTCTCTCTTAGTTCTCTTAGTCTATTTTCTCAGGCCTGCGTCGTATACTGGGCAGAATACTGGAACCTAATTGCAGGATTCTCCAGGAGGAAAATTACTTCCTTTCCCTTTTTTTTTTTTTTTTTTTAATAGATGGTTGCTTCAATCCAGTTTAGTATAAGAGTACAGCCAGGCGTGGTGGCACATGCTGGTAATCCTAGCAGTTGGGAGGCTGAGGCAGGAGATCACAGTGAGTTCAAGGCCAGCCTGAACTACATAGTGAGACTGTCTCAAATAAACAAAAAAAAAAAAAAAGAAGAAGAAGAGTACAATATATTTTAATTCAGGTAACTATTTGCCAAGAAATTGCACTTACTTTGGCTGGGAGACTACTTTCCCGGGGTTTCTGTATCAAGATGTGAACCTGAAGAAGTATAAAGAACTCTCTTACTGTTATTCTCCCATCCTTGAGTTTCTGAGAAAAGAAAAAAAAAGTTTGCATGGACATCAGAGGGGAGCTCACTTTTCTCTAACAACCTTATTTGTTTCTAAGGAACTTAAACTACTTTGCATATATTTCTGCAAATATTCAGTTATAAGCAAACTATACATGAGTAGATTGTATTTAAGATTATTTCTTAAGGTTATTCAATGATAACAGTTCACAAAAGCCAAAGCACATTTCTTCTTCATTTCTACTTACAATAGTCTGGGTATTGTCCCCTCAAAAATTCATGCTGAAACTTAATCCTCGAAGTCTTTGGGGGGTAAGTAGGATTAGATGAGGTCATGAGGTGGGCTCCCTCAGATTACAGTCTTCTGAAGAGAGAGACCCAGGTGAGCAAGCTTGCTCTATCTTACCACTGCAGACTCGCCCTCAGCGAGGAGGCCCCACCAGAAGCTGAGCTGATGCCAGTGCCATGCTGAGGGACTTCTCAGCCTCCAGAACCACCACCTGAATAAACCTCAATATTTTTTTTATAAACTTCTACTTTCTATAAATTACTTAGTCTGCAGTATTTGATTACAGCAACAGAAAGTGGACTAAACTTTTACTTCATATAATTGTTGATTCCTTAACAAAGAAAATAATCTGTATGTTTGAAATATTTCATAATTTAAAAAAAATTTTGCCATGTGTGGTGGTGAATCTCTGAAATCCCAGCACTCAGGAGGCTGAGGTAGATGAGTTCGAGGCCAGCTTGGGGTACACTGTGAGTTTAAGGCCAATCTGAGCTACATGGCAAGACCCTGAAAAATTTTTTTCATGTGTGGTACTGGAGACTGGAACCAAGCCTTGGAGCTATATTGCCAGCCTTTTAAATTTTTATTTTATTTTATTTTTTGAGACAGGTCTCGGTGTGTAGTTCAGGCTAGCCTCAAATTTGCACCAATCCTCCTGCCTCAGCCTCCTGACTGCCGGGATTACAGGTATGTGCCACCATACTTAGCATTACTTTTATTTTGAGACAGACTAAAGTCACTAAATTGTCCAGGCTGGGCTCAAACTTGTAATCTTTCTGATTCAGCCTCCCAAAGTGCTGGAATTACTAGCATTCACCACCATGCCCACTTTTTAAAAAAAATATTTTTAAAAAACAAGAAAATTAGTCCATTAGAAATAAAAAGCACTTTTTTCTTTTTTTTGGTACCAGGGATCAAACTCAGGACCTTGTGCTTCTGAGGCAGGCATGGTGCCACTGAACTAAATTCCCGTCCTAAAAAGTACTTTAAACATACCTCCCTCAAGCTCTCTTCACAAATAGTGTGTCCAAGAAACTGGGATTCCATTTGACTATTCCGGTACACTAGAAATAAAGCAAATTAATGTGATAATTAAGTCAAAATTAAATTGTAAATATAATTTTTGTTATCTTTCAGATTTATGCATTGTTCACAATCTAGAATCTACCTACTGGATGGTTCTAGGAAGAAAATCATTAAGTATGGCAAAATATATCACAATTTTAAGGCTCCATTCAGATTCTGAAGTAACTATATTCCTTTATACTATATCACTTCTCAATTTATTAAATAAGAATTAAAATAAATTATTTTTTTACTTATTAACTTTTTTTTTTTTTTTTGGTACCGGGGATCGAACTTGGGTCCTTGTGCTTGTGCAGCAGGCAGCAAAACCACTGAGCTAAATCCCCGGCCCTACTTATTAACTCTTTATAACCTTGAAAAGGTTTAAACTATGTTCAAGTATTTCCTAACCTGAAACATTTATTATTTATTAGTCAACAATGCAGATTAACCAAAAAAAAAAAAATGTAGACAATAGCTGTTATTCAGCCTTCATGAAGATCTTACTGCTAAAGTCCAGAGAGGTCCCATCAGCCTTGACTGAATCCAGAGAGCTGCTGGAACTAGACGGAGTCCTGCTCAGTCTTTTTATCAAGACACTGTTAGCATTTTTATCTATATTCCCTTCAGTATGGTGATCAAAAATCTGAAATTATGAATTAAGAAAAATCATCAGAATAGTTATGATATAGTATAAACAACTAAAATGTTTGTTGAACACTAACATAATACTTCAAACATAAAATTTATCTATAACTCTCATGAAATACCTTCATAAAAAATTAGAGTATCACAACTTTGGTTTTTAATTAGAGTTAAAAGTAATATTATTGAAGATACATAATTTTAGCCAGGCATGGCAGGGCGTACCATTGTCATCTCAGCACTTGGAAGGCTGAGGCAAGAGGACTGCCTTGAGTTCAAGGCCAGCCTGGGCTACATAGTGAGTTCAGAGCCAGCCTAGACTACATAGTGAGACTCTATCTCAAAACACCAAAACATACATACATAAAAATATATAATTTTATCCATTAATGTGTACAAGCAAACTGTTCCTTAGCTATATCTAAGTTATAGCCAGGTTCTATACTCAATGAAATGTTGACTTACCCAATTATTCAACTACTAGCCACCAACAACTGGGCTACTTCATCACAGAAAACCAGACTACAATGTTGAGTATACATGGTGGCCCTGCCTAGTGTACAGAAATGAAACTTATTTCTGGGCTTTTGTACTTGCCACCCCAGCTGACCAGGACTCCTGGGGCTAAAATCAAATAATGATGTAGCCTTGCTTTTTACCATTTTAATCATTTGACTTTACAGCTTTAAATATTATCTTCGGAGCCGGATAGTGTGGTGCACACCTGTAATCTCAGCACTCAGGAGGCTGAGGCAGGAGGATCTTTATGAGTTAGCAGCCAGCCTGGGCTACATAGTGAGTGCAAGGCCAGACTGAACTACCCAGAGCAACCCTCTCAAAAAATAAAATTTTTTTTAAAAAATCATCTTTATCTAACTACTTATTTACTTTTTTGTGGTGCTGGGGATTGAACCCATTATCTCATCTATGCCAGCCAAGTGCTCTACCGGTGAACTACATTCTTAGCCCTTTACATATTTTTTTTTTTCCCCTTTACATATTTTTTGAATATATTTTTTCTAAAAGCTAGAATGCAAGCTCCATGAAAAACTTTTTTGTTAGTACAGTCCCACTCATGCAATCCCAGCATCTAAAACAGTGCCTAGGATATGAGATACTCAATAAATATTTATTGGACAAGAAATACCAATGTTCATAAAATCTAATCAGTTGTACTAGTTTTTTTTTGGAACCGGAGATTGAACTTTCGAGGCAGGTGGTGGAACCACTGAGCTAAATCCCTGGCTCTACAGGTACCACTTTTTAAAAGCTTCATGACTACTTCCTCATGATCTCATCTATTTTTGTTTGGGTTTTTTTTTTTTTTTTGCAGGGGAGGGTTGATTCCTCTTGAGACAGAGTCTCACTATGGTGGCCTTCATAATTCTCCAGCCTTAGCCTCCCAATTGCTGGGTTTATAGGTGTGGGCTACCATGCTTGATGACCTCATCTCAAGCCAGCACTGAAATCATTCTGTTTATTTATGTGGTTCTGTAAAGAATTTAAACTTTGTATGTATTCCACAAATCTTTATTTCCCCACCCATAAAAAACCTTGGTTTGTGACAGGTTTTATTCTCTGCAAAGTTATCCAAACCAATGTCTCTCAACTTAAAAAACAAAAATTAAAAGAAATCTGTCCTCTTTCAATAATACAAAATCTTACTTCACTTTGAGATGCTGAGCTTGACCTAGGCATTCTCCCATACACTAGCAAATGAACTCTCAGTTTCTAAGTATCTTCATTAGCCAAGAAAACTTGGGCAAGCTTTACTTTTTGGGGATTGAACCCATGGCCTTCACACTCAACTACATCCCCCAGCCCTTTTTATCTGGACGCAGTGTCTCACTAAGTTGTTCAGGCTGGCCTAGAACAGCGATGACCTTTTAGAGCTTTCAATGATACAAACAGCCAGCTGCAGCACACGTTCCACAGGTTTGCCACCACTGGCCTAGAACTTGTAATCCTCCTGCCTCAGCCTCCCAAGTGCTAGTATTACAGGTGTGTACCACCACTCAGCTAAACTTTTCTTTTGTGTAATTTACATAATAGAAAAACTTTCTAATGCTTGCTTTGGTAGCACATATACTAAAATTGGAACAATACAGAGATTAGGACGGCCCTTACACAAAGATGTAAATTCGTAAAGCATTCCATATTAGGAAAAAAAAGCTTTAAATTCTCCAAATATTTCTAACACTGAAGATTACTTTTCAAACTACATATACCCCAAGAGATTGTCATATGCAAAGCAATACTGACAACTCACCAGAGGTGACAGAAGTTGAGAATTACACAATTTCAACATTTTTTGTTTTCTTTGCAGTATTAGGGATTGAACCCAAGGCCTTTGCACTGAGTGTCATCATCTTTTTTTTTTTTTTTGAGACAGGGTTTTGCCAAGTTGTTAAATTAACCCAGGCTGGGCTGGAACTTCCAATCGCCTGCCTCAGCCTGCCAGACTTCCGGGATGACAGGTATGCACCATGTCTTGCTTATCTAGTATTTTTGGCAGCTCTGGGGACTAAACCTAGGGAATGCTGAGCTACCTCTCTAGCCCTTATTTTATTTTGAGACAGGGTCTCCCTAAATTGTCCAGACTGGCCTCCATCTCTTGATTCTTTTGCTTCAGCCTCCCAAATAGCTAGAAGTACAGGCCCTCGCCAGCACACACAGTTAACACTGGATAATTTTTGTAATACTTTCCATTTTTTGTGGTTACTTGTCAGTATAAGTTATTTTAAAGTCTAGTTGTCAGTAAATTATTTCCTGAAGTTTGCATATAGGAATGTTTCTGTAGCCTTGTAAGTGGAAATAATTAATTTCTACATACTTAAGACTAAAATTCAAGGATATCCACAAGTTTAAAAAAAAAATTGAAGAACATTCCTTGGTACAAAACAGAGCTCACCTCCTGATGTTGTGTAGAATCCTCAAGCTTAATCTCATATTTTCTGATTTTTTTCTCATTTTCAACATCATCTTCTTCTTGTACCCAGGTTCTTTTTTGGCTATTGCTCGTTTCTTCCATTTTGTCTTCAGATGGTGAAATCTCTTCTTGATATTTCTCAATCAAAGCCTTTCCCTCAATTTCTATGCTAATCGAGTCTGAGGAATTAATCTCACCAGAATATATGGGAAGATTTTCCTCATTTATATACTGAGATGGACTTAAATTCAGTTTAGCTGCAACAGATCCAATTCCTGAATCTTTGCTGGAGACTGGTTGAGTTTCTGAGTGACTTAGAGCAGTTGTATCTACTGGAATCTGCTCTAGGTCATCAATACCAGTAACACTACAATTTCTCTTGTTTGGCAATCTGGGCAAAAAGATTCCCAAAGAACATCTCGTTTTATCTTTAACTGTCTTTAATGGTGCAGAGGTAGTTTCATCTCCATTATGAGAATTTTTATTTTCTTTAACTTTGTTATGTTTAGCATCACTGGATGTTATGTTAATATTATCTAGTTCTGTAGATTGTACAATAGTCATATTATTGAGTGCCTTGTTTTCTAATTTGAGTAATTCTTCCGAAGGTAGTATGTAAGCAGTTTGAAAATCTAACTCTCCAGGTTTTCCATTCAAATTATTCAGACTCAGCTTGATATTACTACAACATGGAACATTAGATGCAAGTATGGGACCTGCTTCTCTAGCATTGGTATTGGCTTGAACCACTTGGGTAGTCAAGCCTGTGTTACTGTTGTTATCTATAACTGTATTACATTTAGCTGGCTGAATATTTTCCTTTAGTTCTTTTTTACAGACTATAGCACACTGTTTCTCATTATTGAGCATTTTGGATTTGTCTGAACACGTGGGTACAGAGAATTTTTCTGTAACAATATTTAAACTCTTATTTTCAGTGTTAGACAGTTTTGACTCATCTTCATTGACACTCTGTCCTTTTTGGGTTAACAGAGGTTGCTGGGTTGAGACATAAGGCTGAGAAGTAACAAATATATCAGCAAAGGCCTCCATTTGATCCTTTGGGAGCTTAAAAGATACCCGCTTTGAATTAAGTTTAGTCATTTCCCCCAAGTTTTGATTATGTACTACAGTTTGACTAACTAAGTTTTGAGGCTCTTTTTGCAGATCTTGATCTTTGAGCAGTGTTACAGCACAGTCTATCTGTCCTTTGGAATCAGTTGGAGTAACTTCTTCCTTCTCTAACAAAGGACAAGGGGCAAAGTATTCACTGGCTAAATTATCTGCAAAAGCAAGATCATTTTGCACTAGGCACTTACTGGCTTTATCTTTATCACATAATGATATGACATTATTCTCCAAATTATCAAAAGGAGAAATAACATCTGGTGAAGAAGAAGAATTATCACTGGATCCACAAATAGCAGCTACACTACCTGCAAAATCTACATTTTTTGTATCTGCACTATTTAAGCGACAGCTTTCATTTCTCCCTGTTTCCAATGTATAAACCTGGTCTACAACTTTTTCCATGACCTTTTCATCTGTAACAACCTCATGGAATTTGATTATTTCCATTTCACTTTGATGCCTAGAGAATGTATTAGTAAGAACAAGAGGTATCATATGATCCTTTGGCTCAGGTTGAAGAACAACTTTGTTTTCTACAGCCAGTGCTTGGTTTTTAGTGATTTCTTCAACATAGCTATCATCCTTAGGAAAATGAACACTCAGATTATTTTCTCTTGTTACTCCAAATTTAGGATATTCTTTAAGTATTTTCTCTGTGGCCTGACAATCAATGAAAACAGTTTGGGACTTGGTGACTTCCAAATCATTATTGTCTACAAACATTACAGTTTTATCCATAGGCCGAATAGTTACTTTGTCTAGTGACACAGTTTTATATGCTGAGGCAATCGTATGACTTCTGGTGATCTCCATGTCATCCTGCCCACAGGCATATAAAACAGTTTTAGAGATTCCAGTCAAAGGTACCACACTGAAGTCCTCCCTCTCTTCAAGAGCACTTTTGCTATTTGTTCCCTCCATACAGCTCTGGGTGATATCCATGTCATTTTTATCATTCTCTGAAAATGCAATGGCCTTGTCATTTTTGAGCCTAAGGCTTTTTCTTCTCTGACTTTTGACTGATAGAGGTTCATTCACAGATCCAGGCTTTTGTATATCTTCAACATTTTTCCAAGTGGTTAATTTAGACATGTCCATGTTCTCATCAGATATAGGTGCTATAGCTTTCTCTGTAGGGCCTATATTAGACAATTCCTCTAGCACTGTTACCTGTTCACCTATTGGTGCTGGGCGGTCATTTTCAGAAAAGAATACATTCTCCTCACCAGATGTCGCTTTTGGGTTTTGTAAGCTTTTCCTTCTGGATTGTTCAGAGGTAGTTCTATCCGGAAGTATGGTTTTCTCTTCTGCTTGGAAGTCAATGAAAACAGTATGGGACTTGGTCATTTCTAGTTCATCATGATTATTTACAAATATTAAAGTTTTGTCCATAGGCCTAGAGGTTATTTCATCTGGTGAGATAGGTTTGCATTCTAAAGCAGTTGTGTGACTTCTAGTGATCTCCATATCATCCTGCCAACATGCATACAAAATAGATTTAGAAGTTCCTGCCAAAGGTACCAGATGAGAGTCAGGTTTATCTAATAAAGGTTTATGGTTTATTTCCACTGTGTAACTCTTAGTGATATCCATATCATTCTCATCATCCTCTAAAAATACCATAGTCTTATCAATTTTTACTGCACCAACACTTTTCCTTCCACAATTTTTGACATTTTGTTTTTCTTTTAGGAATACAGGTTTCTGTATATCTTTGTCTTCTAACATGTCCTTATCATTACACATAAATACTTCAGTTTTCTGTACAGGACTTTCATCACATTTTTCCACTTTTACAGCTGTCTGTATGCTTTCTCTTGGGAGCTGGGTGGTTCTGGGTTCTACATTAGTATTACTAATTTCCTGTAGTTCAGCAGGACCAAATCCAATGACAACAGTGTGACTCTTAGTTAGATCCATAGCTTGCTCCTCCTCTGAAAAAATACTCAACTTATCATGAGAACGGTCATGTGTAGGATCACCTAAACTTTTCCTCAGTGGCTCAGAAAGTATAGAATTCTGGCCTAGTACTGATTTCACTATATGACTGTTTACAGCAATATTATAATTCTTCATGTCAGACTGTCTTTCTGATGAAAATAATGGCTCTGAGTTAGAAAATGTATTCTTAAAGATTGTGTTCTTTCCTAGAGCTTTAATTCCATAATCTGCTGCAATATTCATTACAGTCTGAGTTTGATTTTCTGTTTCAGATGAATTATCTGCAGAGGGTAAAACTTGTAATGTGTGGTTAATTGTCAAGTTCTCACTTGAAATTGTATTTCTATTATTTCTTAGTGGTGCTTGTTTATCAAGAACTGCCCCAGAATATACTATATTGTGGTTTGTTGCTATGTCCTCATTATAAACAGCTGATGGAGGAGAATCTTCATCATGATAGGGCAGGCTCCACTGTAATATTCCCTTAGGTACACCAGGAACTAAGCTATAATTTACATTCATTTTTCTATCTTCTGATCCAGTTGTGTAATTTTGGAGCATCATTTCCTTTTCAGATATTGGTGAGGCTGCTATCTGTACATCTGGTTGATTTTGTTTAAAAATTTGATTGTCTATTGTAACTGTGTGACTCTTGGTAATGTCCATGCTGTCTTCTCCTGAGTAAACAGTTTTCTCTATGAGACAAGGGATGGCATCTGGATTGGGACATACTTTTAAATAATTATTATCATGCTTTAGCAAAGTTGTCTCCCCTTTCACACTTGAGAGACACTTGGTGAGTTCCATGGCATCATTACAAGTAGAGTAAAAAACTGTCTTATTACCTTGAATAAGTGGACTATAACAAATAGATCCTTGGGTCACTGACAATGTTCTGGCATCTCGATCAGAAGTCTGAGTGATTGCGCAAGTTTCTGACTCTCTAATATGATTTCTGGTTATATGTACTTTATCTTCAGGGTTTAAGGAAGGGTCTGGAAAAGCAACATTTAAGTTATTCTTAAAGATTGTGTTCTTCCCTAGAGCTTTAGTTCCATTATCTGTTGCAATATCCATGACAGTCTGAGTTTGATTTTCTTTGTCTGTATCTGCAGAGGGTAAAACCTGTAATGTGTGGTTAATTGTCAAGTCCATACAGTCATTGCCATAAATTGTAATGTCACTTTTAAATTCCCTTAAGTTGGCCTCAGTGGTTGTGGGAACCAAAGTCTGAATATTGGCTGTGTGACACTGGGTGAAATTCATTCCATCATCTTGTCCTCTAAAGATTCTAGTCACATTACTACTTTTCTCATCTACATTAAGAGATGTACATATTTGATGGATGAAAGGGACATTATTTGATTCCTTGGAATAAATGGGAATTTCAGAATTTTCTTTATTACCCCCTGTAAAAGGAGAAGCATTATACTTCCCTGTTTTCAATCTTTTTATGAAGTCATTAGAATTTATTTTCTTTTCTGAAGTGTTTTGATCCGTGGAAAATTTTAATTCTTTTTTCATTCTTGAATCCTCAGTGTGGCGCTTTAAGTTAGCCAGAAAGGATGTGGTATCTATCTTAGTGGATTTTTCATTTTTGGAACAATCTGAAAGGTCTTTGGTAATCAACACAGTATGACTTGCTGTCAGATCCATCTGGTTTTCAGCTGAAAAGATGACTGTCTGATCATTTGCATGTTTCCCTTCATGGTTGTGTTCTATACTTGAAAACTATTGAGAAAGAAAACATAAGACATTAGATCAAATGTAAATTTTTAAAAAATATTTCACGATATTATTATTTAAACAGTTCTCAGTGATGAGTCAAGGTTGTGGCATATTGTATGTAATTTGTTTAAAATTTTTCTGTAAAGGCCCGGGGATTTAGCTCAGTGGTTCCAGCGCCTGCCTCGAAAGCACAAGGTCCAGAGTTCAATCCCCAGTACCAAAAAACAAACAAACAAACAAAATTTTCTGTAAAGGGTGGATAATTTACTTTTTTTTGTTTTTTAAGACAGGGTCTTGCTATGTAGTTTAGGCTGGCCTCAAACTCATTATGTAGCCCAGGCTGGCCTTGAATTCATAGCAATCCTCCTGCCTCAGCCTCCTGAGTACTGGGATTACAGGCGTGCACAACACTGGCTTATAATTTACTTTTTAGTGTTTGGGAACAAATTAAAAATTCAAGGTTGTTTACCCTCTAGAATGACTTGAAAATGAAAAAAAAAAAGGGAAAAAAGAAAAACTCTGAAAATATCAAATGTAACCATAATGAAGATTCTATATTGGATAGGTCATTCTCATCCTAAAAAAAACGTCTTGGAATGGCACAGGTGCATGATAGTTAATTTATATTACACTCTGGGTTCTGGTCATTTTATGTGTAAAGACACAGTACAACTCCTTGTTACTTAAAGTATGGTCTGTGGACCTACACACTAATATTAATTAGACTGTTACAAATACAGATTCTCACAATCTACCCCTTATCTACTGGATGTGAATCAATCAAACTATTATTTTAAAGGAGGAGAGATTTAATTGGCTTTCAATGAATCTATATTTTAATAAAATCCCGAGATAACTCATATGTTCGTTAAAGTTTTAGAATTCCTGGTATAATATATCTCCCTATTATTTAAACTGGCAGTGATTTAACTATCCTTAGTTAGCTGGGACGGTAGAAAGTTTTTCCAATCTATGCTGATTCATTTTGGTATTTTTAAATTAAAATTACTTTTAAATTTAAATTACTTTTTTGGTATTTTTAAAGTTTTAAAGTATAGAGATTTAAAAATAAAGGTACTTGCGTGAACTCATACCTCTCTTTCCTGTATCTGGGTCTGAATGGGAGCACAAAGCAATGTATTCATCGCTATTGAGAAAAAAGAAAAAATTATAGGCACAAAAAAATTTGTATCACCAAGAACCTGATTTTCCATTTCTTAGTTTCTTTATCAGTTAAAAGCACTGTATTTACCAGTCACTAAGTTCTTCATAAGGACTTGTGAATTAAATTTCATTAAGAATTTTAGGGCCAGGGATTTAGCTCAGTGGTTCTGCCGCCTGCCTCGAAAGCACAAGGTCCCGAATTCAATCACCAATACCAAAAATAATAATAAGAAGAAGAATTTTAGGGCCAGGGATGTAGCACAGTGGTGCCTCACCTGCCTGGCAAGCGCAAGTCTTGAGTATAATCCCCGGTACCAAAAAAAAAGATTGTGGTGGGGGTGTGCTGGGGACTGAACCCAGGGCCTTGCAAGCACTCTATCACTGAGCTACCTCCCCCAGCCCCTAACTTCTTTTTGGTTTGTTTTTTTTATTGGTACCGGGGATCGAACTCGGGTCCTTGCACTTGCAGGCGGCGAAACCATTGAGCTAAATCCCTGCCCCCCCCCAACTTCTTTTAAAGACAGAAGACTGGGCCAGGGATTTAGCTCAGTGGTTTCGTTGCCTGCTGCACAACCGCAAGGACCCGAGTTCAATCCCTGGTACCAAAATATAAATAAATAAATAAATACAGACAGACAGACAGACAGACAGACAGAAGACTGATGATTATTGTATCTTCTGTGTGAATAAAATATTTTTAGAATGTGCTGATAATTTTAAAAGTGGGAAATTTAGACTACTAATTATATTTTACTTATTACACTTTATCATATTCTATAGTTTTACTTCCCAGATAGCTGAGGTACATAATGAAGAATACTAAGTGATGAGACTGAAAGATTAGGATAAAATTTTTAAAGGATCTTTTATGCTATGTTAAGGAATAGAGATGTTCCTATAATGAAACATGCATTTTATAAGAGTAAGTCCATTATAAGATATAATGCATTTTATAAAATATACATTTTTTTTTTTGGTACTGGGGATAGAACTCAGGACCTTGTGCTTGCCAGGCAGGTGCAGCACTGCTGAGCTACATCCCAGCTAAAATATGCATTTTAGAAAAGTAATAAATATATAATTAGGAAAAGAAAATAGATTGAAGAGAAGATGAACCAATAAAGTAGCTACTACAATAGTTCAGGTATAACATGGTAAGAAGTTATGTTAGGGCAAGAAACAAACAACAACACAAAAGAATTAGACTGAAGATTTTTGGGGGGAGGGTACCTGGGATCAAACTCAGGACCTTGGGCATCAGGCACCAGAACCACTGAGCTGAATACCGGCCCTATACACTGAAGATATTTTAAAATTGAAACCCAGGTGTGGTGTTCCACCCCTGTCACTCTCAGTGCTTGGAAGGCTGAGGCAGGAGGATCACTGACAGTTCAAGGCCAGCCTCGGCTACATAGTGAGTTCAAGGGCAGCCTGAACTAGAAGCAAGACCCTATCTCCAAAAAAAAAAAAAGTAACATAAAGGTTTAATTAACAAACTGGACTTTGGAAATAAGGAAGGGATTGAAGATGCTATACAAAAACAGAAAAGGGGCTGCGGATTTAGCTCAGTGGTTCTCCAGCCACTTGCGGATTGATTGATTGATTGAATTTTTGGTACCAGGGATCGAACTCAGGTCCTTGTGCTTGCACAGCAGGTAGCAAAACCGCTGAGCTAAATCCCTGGCCCACCTGTGGATTTAGATCAGTGGTTTGCAAGCTGCCTGCCTTGCAAGCACAAGGTCTCAAGTTTGATTCCCCGTACTAAAAAGAAAAAAAAAATTTACACATCATGTAACTATATGGTAAACTTTAATACATATGATGAAATATAATTATAAGACTTTATTTTGAGACAGGGTCTTGCTTTGTAGTACAGGCTGGCCTGGAGCTCACTCTGTAGCTCAGGCTGGTCTTAAATGCACAGCAACCTTCCTGCCTCAGCCTGAGACTTTTAGTAAAAGCCTAATTTATACCAGGCTTCCATTTATTTAGCAAGCACTGATTCAGGGTTATCATGTACAAAAAATTTCCAAATGTGTATAAGGTACAAAGATGACCAAGACAAAATTTTTGGACTCAAGAGCTCATAGTTTAATAAAAGAACCAAAGTAAACACCTAAAATTCAAAGTGATAAATTCTAAAGTAGACTGAAAAATAAATGGGGTATTGGGTAACCATGTAACACAGTGGCTAACTCCAAGATTTTGCTAAAGAGGGCTCCATTTAAGACAGAGTTATGGGCCGGGGATTTAGCTCAGTGCCTCACAAATTCAAGGACCGAGTTTGATCTCTAATGCCCCCCCCCCAAAAAAAGACAAGAGTTACTTGGAGGGTGGTGTCCATCTGGAACTGTTTGTTATCAATTCATGATAATTAGATAAGGAATCTTCAGCAAATGTAAATCATGTAATAATTCCTTCATCAAGAAAGCCTTGCTAAGCGGGCCAGTGGTTGCCTCGCAAGCGCAAGGTCCTGAGTTCAATCCCCAGTACCAAAAAAACAAAAAACAAAACAAAACAAAGGAAGAAACCCTTGCTAAGAAAAAAATGTCAGTTGAATTCAACAGTTAAATTTGCACCACACTTAATTTACATTATGATAGAAGTTCCTTTTCTGTCAAGGACTGGAATACTTTGTAGATCGGCTACTTTGAGTAGCACTGAAGTTAAGTGAAGTGAAAAAAATGAAGACTGACAGGCAAATTAGAGTAGGAATAGCACTTTGGATAGAGAAAATAGCATTTCTAATGCATACAGGGAGAAAAAGTCCATATGGGAAATTGCCAATAATTTATCATGGGCTAGAGCACAGGATACCTCTAAAAAGCAGGAGATAAGATTGGAGAAAAAGACAGCACAAATTATAAAGGACTTTCCTAAGTCAGTGCTAAAGAGTGTGGACTTTCCCTTGTCAGCAAGAAAGGGTCATTGAGCCATTTTAAACAGGGAGGTAATGTAATCAAATTTAGAAATATGAAGAATGGATTAGAAAGATAAGAAATAAATATAATAGCCCAAGAGAAAAATAATGAAGACCTGAATTAAAGCAATGGCAGAAAAATAAGAGATAAGCAATTTGCAAGATGTTTAGAAGACAGAATATACAGAAAGTGGAAGCTAATAAATATGAGGAACAAAAGAAGAGTTCAAAATAATTCCTCAATTCCTGACTTGAATGAATGACTGAGTGGAAATCCAAGACAGAAAATCAAAAGGAACAGCAGGTTTGACAGAAATCATAACATGCTTGTGAAAATTTAAATAGAGGACTTTGTATAAAGAACAAAGCTTTATTTAAATTATTTTTCATGGGTCCTATACACATTACTTATCAAGAGATGAAGAGAAAGGTGTACAATAAGAACATTCTGATCATACTCACCAGTAATCTCACAATAATTATCTTCTGAATTCTTATCCCTAAAAAATCAAAAAGGCATTTTTATAATCTCTATCCCATACAATTACCTAGAATAGCAATATTTCAAAGAGTAGGGAGTCAGGCATGGTGGCACACCCCTGTAATTCCAGTACTTGGGAGGGTGAGGCAGAATTGCAGAGAGATAGAAACCAGCCTGGGCTACATAGTAAGTTCAAGGCCAGCTTGAACTACATAGCAAGACCCTGTCTAAAAAAATAGAGTAGGGAGAGCTGGGGATTTAGCTCAGTGGTTCCACCGCCTGCCTCCCAAGCGCAAGGTCCCGAGTTTGATCCTTGGTACCAAATAATAATACTGATGATGATGATGATGATGATGATGATGATGATAAAAAACACAGGAGAGACTTAAAAAAAAATAAAGTAGGGAAAGTTGGGCATGGTGATTTATGCCTGTGATCCCAGCACTCTGGTAGGCTGAGGCAGGAGTACTGGAAGTTTGAGCCTAGTCTAGGCAACTCAGAGACTTAGCAAGACTAAAAACTAAAGGTCTGAGGATGAAATTGCTGAGTCAGGGCATCTGCACTTAAAAGTTCTGAATGATATTGTCAAATTGCCTTTATAATTTATACTCCAATAGTAATGAGCAACTTCTTTTGTATATCCTTAACTGACAAAAAATATCTTAGTATATGGGTGCCACACCTGCCTAGCAAGCACAAGGTCCTGAGTTTGATCCCTAGTACCACATACACAAACAACTCAATATAGTCTAAATTTGTATTTGTCTTATGACAAAAAAAGGTAAGCATCTTTTCATTTGCTTAAAAGTTACTTTTCTATGTAGAGGTTCAGCATTCCAAATCTCAAATTTAGAATTATTTAAATACGACACTCAAAAAGGTTTACATTTGGAGTATTTTGGATTTCAGACTTTTGGATCAGGGATAAAATGATAAAATCTATGCAAATATCCAAAATCTGAAAAACTGTGAAATCTGAACACTTTTGGTTCAAAGTATTTTGAATAACAGATACTCAATTAATATTAATATTATAGCAAAAAAGACTATTTAATAAAAAAATCTGTTAATGAATTTAAGGATTTATATATGAAAGTGGAGTATTTCAGCAGTCTACTAAAACAATTATATAAGGCACATACATCTTTATCAGATAGAGCAGTAATTATACTACATTTTGCAAAGAATTTGTTTTTTGAATTAATTGTATTTGAAAAAAGGGCTATAAGAATACAAAAAAAAATTTAAACTTCTTTTACTAGGAGTAAAATTTTTTGTTGTTGCTTTTTTTCAATACAAGGTGTCACCTTAGCTAAGGCTGGCCTTGAACTTACAGAGATCCTCCTGCCTCAGCCTCCCAAGTGCTGGCATCACAGGCATGCATCACCACACTGGCCTAGGGATAAACTTTTTAAATATAATTTGAACATGTCCCTTACTTACCAGGTAAACAGAACATTTTCTCCTGCTTCTGTTTCTAAAAATAAAATAAAAATTTAAGTTTTTCAAGGATACTCTGATAAAGCACTAAAAAAAAACATAAACAGACACTAACAATTTAAAAAAAGAAATTACTTACTATTCACCCTACTTTATATCCCCATGTCTTAAAGATTTTTGTTTTGAGAAAAGATCTTGCTCTGTTGCCCAGGCTGGCCTCAAAATCAAAATTCTCCTGCTTAAGCCTCTGGAGTAGCTGGGGTCACACATACATGCCACCATGCCTGGCTTCATGGTACACTTTCTAAGCAATGAGACAGACAATAAGGCTGAGTGTATTAGCACACACCGGTTATCCCAGCACTTTGGGAGGTTTGAGCCCAGCCTGGGCCATTTAGTGACTTAAAAAGATCTGCCTCAGGGGCCAGGGATTTAGCTCAGTGGTTTTGCCGCCTGCTGTGCAAGCCCAAGGACCGGAGTTCGATCCCCAGTACCAAAAAAAAAAAAAGAGATCTGCCTCAGAATAAAAAATTTTAAAAAGGGCTGGGGATATAGCTCAGTACAAAGGCCTCAGGAAGAGGTAGAACCAGACAATAAGCTATATCAATTACCTGATTAGATAGTCATAGTAAAATTTCAAAGAAAATAGTAAGGACTACAGTAACATATATTTACCTGTTATTTCTGACTTTCTCACTGTTTTCGTATGAGACTCTGTCTGGAATACCCTAAAACAGAAAAATAAAGATGAATGAAAATATATAAAGTTTAATTAGAATCTTTTGGTATTAAATTTTTTTTTTTGTACCAGGGATCGAACTTGGGACCTTGTACTTGCGAGGCAGGTGGCAGAACCACTGAGCTAAATCCCTGGCCCTAGAATCTTTTGGTATTATAGTATATTTTGAAATAAGTAAAGAAAAAAAAATTTTTTTTTTTTGGTACTGGGGATCGAACTCGGGTCCTTGCGCTTGCAAGGCAGGCTTCGGAACCGCTGAGCTAAATCCCCAGCCCGAAAAAAAATTTTTTGAGGTAGTGTTGGAAACCAGATCCCAGGGTTTCATGAATTCCTGAATGTTAGCTGAGTGTTCTACCACCAAGTTCACCCTCTGTTCAAAGATACTGGGGGAAAAATAAGGATAATATTTTGATTCCAACTTCCTCTTTATTACACTATTTACTATTACTATTTAAAATGCCAAAATCAGTCTACCACATTAAAACCTGTTGTGATTTTTTTTAATGTGCTCTGTCCTAATCATTATTTTATCCCTTTCAATAACTTAAAATACAATACCTGGCCCTATGCTATATCCTGGGATACAAACACATGATTCTTAGCCTCAAGTAGCTTCCACGGTAAGAACAGAGACTTTTACAAAATACTGAGTGATAGGGTGGTATTTTCATTCATGCACATAACATATTTTGATCATATCCATCCCCCATTACTCTCCCTAAAACTTGCATTCCCTTATCCCCTTTCTCTTGTGCAGTAATAGTCTCCCTTGTACTTTTCCCCCCTTGTTTTACTGTATTACTGCCTTATAATACAGTACTTGTCTTTCTGAGTCTCTTATTTCACTTAACACAATGATCACCAGTTCCATTTATTAAACTGTAAATAACAATTTCATTCTTCTTTATGGCTGAATACTCCATTATGCATATATACAAAAGTTTTTTTCTTTTTTCTAGTTTTTTTTTTCTTTTTTTTTCTTTTTTTAGGACAGCGTCTCACTATGTACCCCAGGCTGGCCTCAAACTTGCAGTCTTCCTGCCTCGGCCTCCTGAATGCTGGGATTACACATGGCATGCACCACTGCACCAAGCTATACCACATTTTCTTCATCCATTCTTCAGTTAATGGACACTTAGGCAGGTTCCATACCTTGGCTATTATGAACTGTGCCACAATAAACATAGGCATTTGGGTATTCCTATAGTATACTGGCTTTAATTCCTTCATGTGTATGTAAAAGAGCAGTGTAGCTGGTAGTCCTGTTTCTACTTTTCTAGTTCTAGTACGTGATAGTTCTATTTCTAGTTTTCTGAGGAAGAACCATACTGATTTCTATCGTGGCTATACTAATTTGCATTCCCACCAGCAGTATAGAAAGGTTCTTTTTACCCTGGCATTCAACATTTTTTTTTTTTTATTCACCAACATTTATTTATTTTTTATTCTTTTTTTGTTTTGGCTTATCGCTTTTATTTTGTTTTATTGGTTATACAGATTAGTAGGTTTCATTTTGGCAAATTTGCATATGTATTTTTAAAAATCATTTGTACCCCCTCCACACATCCATATTTTTTGAATTCTTGATGAGAGCCATTTTGACTAGGGGAAGATAGACTCTCACTGTAGCTTATGTGGAGGGGAAAAAAAGTGAAGGAGAAATAAAAAGAATTAACATGTGTTATATACATGTACCAACTCCCCAGGATGAATGTAATCATCTTATACTAACAAAAATTTTTTCTTTTTGGTACAGGGGATTGAACTCGGGTCCTTGCACTTGTGCAGCAGGGGGCAAAACCGCTGAGCTAAATCTCCGGCCCCTAACAAAAATTTTTAATGTAGTTTTGATTTGCATTTTCTTTGTGGCTAAAGATGTAGAGCATTTTTCATATACGTACTGGCCATTTGTACTTCTTTTTTTTTTTTGGTACCGGGGATTGAACTCAGGTCCTTGCGCTTGCGCAGCAGGTGGCGAAACCACTGAGCTAAATCCCCAGCCCCCTGTACTTCTTTTGAGAAGTCTGTTCAGCTTATTTGCCTATTTATTAATTGGTGTGATAGTTACCTGATTGTGTCAACTTGAGTAAGGAATGTCCAACTAAATTGGATCAGCATAATTCTGGGTGTGACTGAAGGGATTTACTGAGGACAGAAGAACCACCGTGGGTTTGAATGGTACCAACCAACAGGCTTGTAGGCTGAATGGAATAAAAGAGAAACAAACAAGGAAGGCTCACTTCTGTTTCTTCAGAGGAGCTCCAGTCTTCACCTTTACCTTGGAGGTTGTCTCCTGGCTTCCAGTGCAGACCCTGCAGCCTCCTGATATGAACTTGCACAGGATACTACAGTGAACTCCAGGCCTTCAACCTTTGGCAGGATTCTTCAGCTCTCCAGCACACTGACAGCCCCTTTGCACTCTTCCACACCTGAGCGTGGGCAGCCATTGTAAGCCTACCGTGTAAATCCTTATATGTTTATATATCTTGCATTAAATCTGTTTCTCTGGTGAGCACTGACTGATAAAATTGGGGTCTTTGTTTTCTTGGTGTTAAATTCTTTGAGTTCTTTATCTATTCTAGATATAAATCTTCTGCTAGAAGAGTGGCCAGCAAAGATTTTTCTCCCATTCTGTATTCTTTCTCTTCACTCTGTTGGTTGTTTCTCTTACTGTGCAGAAACTTTTTAATTTGATGTAGTCCTACTTGTTGATTGTTGATATTATTTCCTGCAGTATTTGAGTCCTATTCAGGACGTCTTTGCCTATGCCTATGACTTCAAGTATTTCCCATATGTGTTTTTTCCTAGCAGTTTCAAAATTTCTGATGTTATATCTAGGTCTCTGATTTATTTTGAACTGAGCTATATATAGGGTGAGAGACAAAGATCTAGTTTCATACATTAGACGTCTTTTCATCTTCAAGTGACTTCTTACATTCTTTCTTCAGTGTTTTGTAATTTTCACTGTAGAAGTCTTTCACCTTCTTAGGTTAATTTGTAGGTTGTTTTTTTTTTAAAGGAATTCCAAATGGAATTATTTTCCTGATTTCTTCCTCAGCTAGTTCATTATTGCTGTATAGAAAGACTACGGATTTTTAAATGTTGGGTTTTTTTATTCTTTTGGGAAAGTCAAATCACCTATCTGGCCTTATCTTATTTATAAAATGAAGAGTTTGAAAGGCCTCCATAATGTTCCTTCTAATTCTAAATTTTGAAAAATTGATTTTTTTCCATACATCTGTTATATGGGGATATACGAGAGAAATCATATCCCAGGTACAAAAGTTCTTAACTTAAAAGAGATATAACTGCTGGGTGTGGTGGCACATGCCTGTAATCCCAGCACTTGGGAGGCTGAGACAAGAAGATCACCTGGGATACATAGTGAGTTCAAGGACAGCCTGAACTACTTAGTGAGACCCTGTCTCAATAAATCAATCAATAAATACATAGATACAACTAAAATCCTGGACAACTACAAACTTATCCTAGTGAAAAACCATGTTTTATATGACAATTAAGGAACTGGAGTTCTTTAATTTGTCTTATCCCAACAGTTAAGTTGAAAAATGGGGGGGGGGGCCCGCAAATGAGGAATGGGCAAGAATACAAATCAAACTTCAAGGGTTTGCTAAGAAGATTTCCTAACATAAAAACAATATGGCCTCATCCTAAAATGTTTAAATTTTGGTTTAAATTGATCTAGGAGCTGATCTTACATAAGTCAAGATGAAGCAATCTATGGTAAGCAGAAAATAAAACTTGAAGGATCCGACCTTAGGTAGACAGTCTGTTTTGAAGGCAGCTATATAAAAGACCTTTACTTACATAAGACAGCTATCTTAGCTGGGCGTGATGGCATATGCCTGTAATCCTAGTACTCAGGAGGCTGGGGCAGGAAGATCCCCAGAGTTGAGCCCAGCCTGGATTACACAGTGAGCTCAAGGCCAGCCTGAACCACGAAGGGAGACTCAGTCTCAAAAAAAATCAGAAAAAAAAGAAAGAGAGAGGAAGAAAAGAGCTATCTTGGAATAATGTCACATTCCTTTTTCCACTATAATAATGTTTCACAATTAGCTGGTTCAGGAAAACCCAGCCTATTCAATGATGAGTAAGAATCACAGAATCTAAGAAAAGTCCATACAGTTAAAAGAAAAGCATGCCATAAGACATTAATAAAAGAAAAATATTCACCAGAAAAATGCTAAACCAAAGCAGATGAAAATTGTACACACAGTTCACTAAGGACTGAAAAACAAAAAGCAGAAACACAGGATACAACAGGAAATGAAATACTGGTTACTCATGAAGTCAAAGAAAAAAATACAATAATTAAAAGAATGAAAGCAAAATTGGAAGTGAATAAGAGTAAATAAGTACTTTGGAAAGTATGGTAAAGGAAACAAAAGTAGAAAAGTTATCAAAGGTAGGAGAAATAAAATGAAAAAGAAATGAGAGAAAACACATACAGAAGAAAAGCAAAGAGAATATAATACAATTTATGTTTATAGACAAACCCTTAGCTAACATTATCAAAAGAAGGAAAGATGGGCTGGGGATTTAGCTCAGGGGCACCACGCCTGCCTCACAAGGGCAAGGTTTGATCCCCGGTACCAAAAAAAAAAAGCAACCCTCAAATCCATGCAATTAGGAGTGAAAAGGGTGAAATCACAACAGATTCTGCAAAAATCCAGAAGATCAGTACCTTGAGAACCTGTACTCTAATAAGATGGAAAACTCAAAAGAAATGGCCATATTCCTAGACTACGAATTACTAAAATTGAATCAAAAGATTTTACAATAATCTAATACCAGTTAATGAAATTGAAAGACTAGTAAGACTAGCTCCTTGTCATTCCTTGTTTTCTGGCTCATGAGGTGAGCAGATCACTTTTTTTTTTTAGAGCTTTGTGCATTTTATTTAACAAATTTAGGCCACAAAAACTTAAATCTCTTCCATACATTGTATTCATTTATCTTTGGCCTGAAGCAAATGCTTGCTGGGAAGCTTGTTTTCATAATTTCCTTTTTTTTTTTGGTACTGGGGATCAAACTTGGGACCTTGCGCTTGTGAGGCAGGCAACAACTCATAATTTCTTTTTAAAGTTCTCAATTATCTCCTCCTTTTAACATTAGGATTATACCTAAAGAGATCATCAGCAAGAGACTCTTCTTTTGCATGCTGCTTTTGTACCTCCATTTCCTGTCTCAACCAGTCTTCGAATTCTGCGTTCTTTTGAGCATGATGAGCTATTAGATCTGATCCTCCAATGATGTGCGGAAGTTTACCTGCTCCAGGAAATGTGACCTTTTTGAATTTCTTGAAATTCTTTACTTGATGACCACGATCATTATTTATCCCTCACAGATTTCTGTAATTGGAGGTATTGACCACCAGTGATCTAAATTCAGTCATTAACAAGTTTTTTGGAAGCATCTCACTACTCTCCTTAAGTTCATCATTATTAGATATTTCTTTAGTTGACCATAGTGATTCTTTCTTGAGCTCACATTTCTTCCCATCTTCACTTTCTTGAGGTATACTGTCACTTTCTGGTATTATTTTATCATCAAAATTGTTATTTGTTTCTATAACCAATCTTAGCTTTGTTCTAATGTTGACATCTTGTTTTTCAACTTTCACTTCAATTTCTAACTCTGGTCTTATGTTCATGAATAACTGCTCCAATAGTTCATCTTCTATGGCCAAATCAATTTCTTTCCCTCTTTTTGATCTTAGACTTTCTATAGAAACAGATTTACTGTCAGGGTTTTTCACATTGCATTTTATTTTATTTTATTTATTATTTGGTACCAGGGATTGAACTCAGGTCCTTGTGCAGCAGGCGGCGAAACCACTGAGCTAAATCCCCAACCCTTCACACTGGATTTTAAATTTTCATCATCCGTAAATAAGTTTTCTGATTTTGTGTCCATAGGTTCATTCTGAGATAGATTTTGCTCTTTGTTCCATAGTGAGGTTATAACAGGTTGTGTTTGTTCTAAAAGAGAACAAGACAGCAGACAGCCCCAAAGCCCATGCCTTAAGTTAAATCTGCCGGAGCCCCGAAAAGGGCTGCTTCAGACCATGGATTGGCAAACTATAGCAGACTGGTCAAATCTGGCGGGGTGGTCTGCTGTTGTACACCCTGCAAGCTAAAAATGAGTTTTATATTTTAGTGAAGAAATGGATGCAACAGAGACCGTAAGTGATCCACAAAACCTCGTTATTTACAGTAGTTTGCCAACCTCTGCTCTGGCCCCATCATTAACAAACCTTCAAAACAAACTCAATCTTAGCTGTCATCGAGGTGACAGATGTTGCCGCCAGAGAGCCCGGCAAAGATGACTATGGGTATGAACCTTCCGAGAACAAACCACATCCAAAAGCACAGGCGACCACAGGCGACAAAAGCAAAACTTGACAAATGGGAGTACATCAAATGAAAAAGCTTCTGCACAAAAAAAGATATACATCAACAAAGAGACACTACAGAATAGGGGAATATCTGTAAACTATTCATCTGAAAAAGGATGAACATCCAGCATACATAGGGAACTCTAAACAACTCAACATCAAAATGGTAATAATCTGATTTTAAAATGAGATAATTTTCTAGTAAGGCTAGCTAAAAAGGTTGACCTCAGAAACAGCAAGTAAAACAGTAGTTGCCAGAGACAGAGAAGCATAGGGTAGAGGAGGGGACTGGACAGAGAGGATGGCTAGCAGGCACAAGGGTACAGGTGGATAGGAGGAATCATTTCTAATGTTCTACAGCACAGTAGGGTAACTGTGGTTGGCAACACTTAACTGTGTGTTTCAAAAGCTAGTAGAGGTCCGGGGATTTATCTCAGTGGTTTCGCCGCCTGCTGCGCAAGCACAAGGACCCGAGTTTGATCCCCAATACCAAAAAAAAAAAAAAGGTAGTAGAGAGGAATTAAAATGCTTCCAACACAAAGAAATGAAAAATGTTTGAGGCAATGGAGATGTCATTTACCCTGATCTGATGATTACACATTATATACATGTATTAAAATATCACACTACACCATCTAAATATGTACAATTATGGTGTCAATTAAAATAAAAAATATATTAAAAACACAAAACATGCATAAAAAAGAGAACAAGACATTTCTATTCTTACTGATTTGGATGAAGACATTTCTTGGTTTTCTTCATCTCTTTCCCTTTTTTGGGGAGATGGCTGAAAGTAGTTTCTAATGGTATTTGTCTGTTGCTGCTGAGAAGCACGATCTCTACTTCTTTTTTTTGGTACCGGGAATCGAACTCAGGTCCTTGCGCTTGTGCGGCAGGCAGTGAAACCACTGAGCTAAATCCCCGGCCCCTATCTCTACTTTTATTTACACTTGGGAATTTAGTTGGTGAAAGCTGACAGTTTTGGATATTTGCCCTAACCAGAGTATTTGATGCTATGTTATTATTGGAGCTTGTTTTGGGGGCTTCTTTTATAATGGGTATTTCTTGTGAAGATGATCCACATTTTTGTTCTGTTTTGGAGATTTTTATTACTTTTGGCTTTTCACTCAAATACATACATGTGTGTGCCTGGTCCGATTCTGTGTCAGCTACATATGTTGCAGTGTTCTCAGGAGCACTTGACATGAGTTTTTCACTGACTCCCAGTCTTGTGAAAGGCTTGGCTGTGGAGTCTTTGTCTTTAATCCTCTGCTGGGATGGCCCTGAGGATCACAGTAATTCTCTGTAGTCATGAAAATAACTGCCAATCCAATTTCTGCTTCAGGAATAGGTCTAAGACCCTGCCTTTGGAGTATATCCATAATTGAGTGAATCCATTTTTTCTGGGAGTTGGGAATTAAGATCTGTGTATGTTATTCCTACGTAAATAACACAAGTTCCAGGAGCTGAAAAAAAAACTATCATCTTCTTCATTTTCTTCGGTTATTAACCTAGCTTCTCCACCTCCAAAAACAACTGCTGAACTTAATTTCTTATGCTGTTTGGCATCTAAAAAAATAAATGTTTTCCCTTTGAAGCTTGGTTTTCTTTTCTGTCGTCCTGACAGATATCGATATTTTTACTTCCAATGGCTAGTTCATCAACAGGTGGGTAAAAACTTTCAATTTGTGGAGGCTGTTTCTTGGACAGAACTGCTTTAACAAATTCAGTAAAATATTCTGGCTTTACAATGGGATGTTCACAAATGAGTGCACATATTGTATAAAAGGAGACGAATCATTTTCCCAATGTCATTCTTCAATTAGCTTTGGACATAAACAAATTTGAGGAAGATGCAAAATTTTAATGATAACTTTAACTGATATCATAACAAGCTGAGTACATTCTTCTGTCCAGTTGTTTACTGTAAGTCCTCCAAGTTGTAATATAGCTTGATTTAAAGCAGTTTTCCCAGAGACATCTAAACAAGAGGAGCATGCAACCAAAGGCTCATATTCTACTCTGAATTTACTTTCAAACACACCAAAGGTAACTCTATCCCGTCTTCAAAGTTCGAGAAAGCCGATTCTGCATTTTTTCCTCATTAACAAAGGTACCATACTTAGAATTATCTTTTATTGTTAAAGTAGGAATTTAACTGCTTTTGCTGCTTTTCCTCTTTAAATCATGAATATGACATCATAAACAAGAATAAGTTTTGGTTAGAGTTTCTGTCTTATAGTAAAGTTTACTTTCTGTGTAGAAATTTCATTAATGTTTTTCTATGCCAAGTTAGTTACAGAAAAGTTAGCAGTTAACACAGCATGATTTCGACTGATGGACTGATCATTGGCAATTAAAATGGCAGAGTTTTTCCTTCCAACAACATACTCAACACCAGTCAAAAGTCTATATGGTTCTCCTCGAGCCGGGCCCATGACAGGTAGCAGCTTCCACATGGGTCCTAAGCAGATCACTCTTACCATGATATGCAGCCTCACCAGAGGCCAAAGCACCAGGGCCACTTCATCATAGATCGAAGCCTCCAAAATAAACTAAAGCCAAAACAAACCTCTTCTCTTTATAAGTCAGTTGGCCTCAGTATTTTGCTTAGCATACATGAAGCCCTGTTTTGGATCCCTTGTATGACAAATAAAGATTAATTTAAAGTTTAATATCTAAAACAGTCAAGATGGATATATAACCTAGTAAAGTCAACTTCAAAGATAAAGGAAAAAAGTCTGTTAGGCAGTTGCCCAACAAAAATATAGCAGATATACAGAAATCTTATATACATATACTGTATACATATTTAGGAGAGTAGGGTAGCATTAGAGACTTAGCCCAGGGCCTTGTACACAGTAAGTGCTCTACTACTGAGCTACACCCCCAGCCCATTTGGGTCAAAAGGGAATAGACAGGGCCCGGGATTTAGCTCAATGGAGCCATACCTGCCTCGTAAACACAAGGTCCTGAGTTTGATTCTTGGCACCGAAGTGGAAAAAAAGAAGGCAACAGACAAAGCAAAGAGAGGAATTTTGTAATACTAAAAAGTACAATTTCAAATAAAGATATAAATAGTGATGACTGTGTACCAAAGAACACAGCATCAATATTCATTAAAAAAAAACTATTGGAAATACAAAGTGAGATAGATACACTAACAATGAAAGTAATGTCTTTTCTTAAAATTGAGAGACTAATTAATACAATTATAGATTATAGAAGACACAAACATTAGTTTACATTTAATTATGTGTATCAAATTACACATTGAAAGCACAAACTCAGGCCCTTGCACTTGTGAGGCAGGCGCAGCACCACTGAGCTACATCCCTGACCCCTATACCTTTTCTTTTTTGTTAGAAGGGGTCTCACTCACTCTTCTTCAGACTGGCCTGGAACTCCCTATGTAGCCCAATCTGGCTCCAAACTCTTATCTTCCTGCCTTAGCCTTCCAAGTGCCAGGATTATAAGCATGTGCCACCACACCTGGCTGTATATCTTCTTTTCAAGTACCTATGAATCATTTACAAAAATGTATTCTATACAAATATACACAGAACATTTCAACAGAAATCAAATATAGATTAACATTCTCTGGCTATGACACAACTAAAAATTAATAACAAAATGCCCCTAATACCTAAAAATATTTAAATTCACTATTAAACAACTTTGCTTCTTCTTTAGTCAAAGAAGAAATAAAAATACACTGTTGAACATCAAGAAAATAAACATGAAACCAATACATACAAGAACTACTATAGCTGGGCTGAGGATTTAGCTCAGTGGTTTCGCCGCCTGCTGCGCAAGCACAAGGACCCGAGTTCGATGCCCAGGAGGCTGAGGTAAGAGGATCTGTGAGTTTGAGGCCAGCCTGGGCTACATAGTGAGTTCAAGGCCAGCTTGAACTACATAGCAAAACCCTGCCTCAAAAGAAAAAAAAAACCCCAACAAAACAGTAAGGCTGGGTATGTAGCTCAGTGGTAGAGTGCTTGCCTTGAATCTGATCCCCAGCATCACAAAGAAGAGGAAGAAGAGGAAGAAGAAAGAATTACAATAAATTAATAGCAACAAAATAGAAAAAAGATATAAAGATATAGCAATTTTCTACCTGGTTAGTGCTATATAAGAAATACACTGATTTCCACATATAAGTTTGTATCATGCTACCTATTATCTGTGATAATATTTCAATTTTCCTAATACATAATCATTTATTCTGAAAAAGGCAATAGGTTTACCTCTATGTTCCTCATTTTTATAACCCCAACTTCCTTATCTTTTTGTTGGTTAGCACCTCAAATACAATGTTAAATAACAATGTTGACAGTAGATAACATTGTTTTATTTCTGAGTTTAAGAAAATGTTCTCAATGTTTCTCTTTTAAACATAATGTTCGGGCCAGGGATTTAGCCCAGTGGTTCCGTCACCTGCCTCGCAAGTCACCTGCCTCGCAAGCGCAAGGACCAACATAATGGTCGGTCCAGGCATGGTGTCACACACCTGTAATCCCAGTACTTGGGAGGTTGAGGCAGGAGGATCACTTCGAGTTCGAGGCCAGCCCGGACTACATAATGAGTTCAAGGCCAGTCTGAACTACATAGTAAGACCCTTTCTCAAATAAACAAACAAACAAACATACATATATATAATGGTCAATAACCTTTTAAATAACAATTCTCTAATGTTTCTTTACTCCAAACAGCTTATTCAAATCAGAGCCAACATATTTGATTTGACACAGAAAAAAGCATTACCTGTAACATTTTAATTATTTCTCCTTTGAACTTACTTTATAGTATTTGCAAAGCTGACTCGACGAGAGCTTTTCTTATTTCTCAAAGCATTGGATTCCTAGGCAGAGAGAATATATGGTATAATTCTTAATGAAACCACTGAGAATTAGTTCTTCAGAGTACCAGATATAGAGATCAAGTCTTATTCTGAATTAATTTGTTATGATTTACCAAAATATCCCAATTTAGAGTACTTAATGAACATGAATATAATTTTCAATGAGTTAAAATAAGTAAGTAAAATAAGTATATTGATACGAAAAACAATCAAGACAAGGAACAAAAGTAATGCGTTACCTATCATAATGACCTTATTATAATAAAGATTTTTTTAAAATTTTAATTGTAGTAAAATGTATATATCACATAACATAAAATGTTAATTGTCAGGCCAGGGATGTAGGTCAGTGGTTTCGCCGCCTCCTGCCCAAGCGCAAGAACCTGAGTTCGATCCCCAGTACCAAAAAAAAAAAAAAAAAAAAAAGTTAATTGTAGAATCTAGTTTATGAATAGATGAGCACTCACTGTAAAATTCTTTCTATCTTTTGATATGTTTGAAAACCTATTAAACCAGGTGTGGTGGCACACACCTATAATCCCAGGACTGTGGAAAGCTGAGGCAGGAGGACTGCAAATTCAATCCTAGTCTGAGCAATTTAGTGACACTCCGTCTCAAAATTTTAAAAAAGTCTGGAGATGTAGCTCAGTGTGAAGGCCTTTGGTTCAATCCCCAATACCAAAGGAAAGAAAAAAAAAAAGGAGTAAAAAGAATAAGGGACTGTATCTCTACAGAGATCATAGCATGTATAAGTACTTGTAGGTGGGAAGCTTATGTCTTATTTGGAGAAAAACAAACAACTCTGAATGGTGGGATACACGTGTGAGAGAGGCAAGAAAAAAAGGCTGAAAAAATAGGGTTTAAAGATTATTAACAACCGTATAGTCAAGTTTTTGGATTTTTTTCCCCAATGCTTGGGATCAACTGAGAACCTTGCATATGCTAGGCAACCATTTGACCACTAAGCTACATTTCCGACCTATTAAGCGTTTGGATTTTGGCCTGAAGGCCATAGAATACTTAGCCGCACACATTCAAACAGGAATCATTTATGATGTTGTTTTCCTATAGCTAATAAATTCAATTAGAAATAACACTTTGAGGGCCGGGGATTTAGCTCAGTGGCACCGCGCCTGCCTCAAAAGTACAAGGTCCTGAGTTCGATCTCCGGTACCAAGAAAAAAAAAAAAAACGCTTTGAAAATAGTAATCTATAAAGCATTTGTACTACTTACCTGAACTGTTTCATTCCCACTTCTGAGGTCCTGAAGAGGACTCCTTGGGGGTTTCAAAATCTAGAGGCAATAATTAAAGATTATTCAAGAAGATCTGGCATATCTGTTAATAATCAGTATTTCAAGTTATCCTATGAGTAGAAAGCAAAACTTTCTATAAAAATCTGGGAAACTCCTCAAAGTCATATTGCTCAGTATTTTGTGGCAGATTTAAATAACTGACTGTTCCTGGTCCTCTCCCTGATTATTTTGCTCCTTCTTATCCCATGTGCTGTGTGAAGCTCTACATCAATTCTAGGGTACAGGAAGTAGCCCTGTCTAGAACTACCAACAGGATTCAGTTCTGAATATTTCTTTTTTATTTTTATCTTGAGGAACTAGATACCATTCTTCAGATAGGACATGAACTTGGAAATAAGAAAATCCAGGTGTATCACGGAGTAATCACAGGGAGAGAGTATGTCTGCCAACAGAGATTGCCCAGAGGAAACAGTCAACAGGAAAAGAAAGGAAATCCTAGTAGAGTTACAATGTTAGAATCCCTAGTCAGTAAGTGGTGTCCAAAGCCATATGTCTCTATGATTTTTCAGTCTTATAACCCAATGTACATTTTATGCTTAAATCAGTTTCACCGGATTTTTGTGTCTTACAACAACTTAGTACACTAGGTTAAATATAGTTTTAAACTGCTTTATTAAAGTATGATTAAAATAGTACAAGATTCATTCAGTTATATTAAAACTCATAACATGAATTTTTACAGAATTTACATATTTATGGAATTGTGTAACCAGGTATTTGAGTCTTTATCCAGAGGACAATAGGAAGCCAGCAGGGGTTGCAGGGGAAGCCAGTCAAATTTACTGTGGTATAGAGTCATCATTCAACAAAAGGTAAGAATTATTAATGTAAATGCTTCTTACTGAGGAATGCCGTCTTCTAACAGGTCTCTCTGTATTGTCACTGAAAAAAAAGGAAAAAAGAACTATGTATACATAGGTAAAAGACTGAATTTCCAAAAGCCATCATTACATTGCCCCTTCCCTGCTATGGCCAGCTGACATCACTTTCACTTAGCACTCTGGCCAGCACAATTTATATTCCAGCACAAGACATCACATTCAGCATTTAGGAATTCAATGTTGAGTTTTTCATTTCATTTTGTTTTTGCAGTTGTAGGGATTAAACCCAGAGTCTTGCATATGCTAGGTAAGTGTTCCACCACTGAATTATAACCTCAGGGCTGTTTTTAATTTTATTTTGAGACAAGATCTTGCTAAATTGCCAGGCTGACCTCAAACTTGTGATCCTCTTGTCACAGCCTCCCAAGTAGCTGGGATAATGTGCACCACCATACCAGGCAAATTCAGTGTTTTAAAATATATATTTGGGCTGGATGTGGTGGTGCGCACCTATAATCCCAGCACTCAGGAGGCTGAGGCAGGAGGATCACTGTGAGTTCACAGCCAGCCTGGGATACATAGTGAGTCCAAGGCCAGCCTGAGCTACATAGCGAGACCTTGTCTTTAAAAAAAAAAGGTACCACAAGACTGGCTTTTTAAAAAAGAAATGATTGCAATTTTATTTTAAATTTCAAAATTATTTCATATGCTTGATTCATAAAATCAAAATCATGTGCATGATTACAAAAAATAGGTCCTTTAAATACTGACAAAGTCTTGTTTATTTTTGTTTTTTACATTTTGGGGTTTGAGACAGGGTCTCACTGTGTAGTTCAGGCTGGCCTTGAACTCATGGCAATCCTCCTGCCTCAGCCTCCCGAGTGCTGGGATTACGTGCACTGCCACATCCAGCCAAAGACTTGTAACAATACATATTTTTCAACCAAATTTCCTATTTGTATAATACAGTAAAAAACTAACAATAAAAAGTATATATAATTATTTCAGTGTTCTCTCTTCAAATATATGGCTTGGAAGAAGGTTACAAAAGTGTTCACATCACTTTAAAAATCCAGATACAGGTGAGGCATGGTGGTGCACGCCTATTATGCCAGCACTTGAGAGGCTGAGCCTAGGCTACATAGTGAGTTCAAGGCCATCCTTGAACAAGATCCTATTTTGGAAAAAAAGAAATCCAAATATAAAGCAGCCAATAGGTTTATATTAATTGTAACATTTTCCCTCTGTTAAGAGTTTTTGGTTTTGTTTTTTCTTTTTTGGTACCAGGGATTGAATTCGGGACTTTGTGCTTACGAATCAGGCAGCAGAACCACTGAGCTAAATCCTCAGGCCCTGTTAACAGTTTATCTACTGTGAGTCACAGACGCTCCATGAAGGGTCATCAATTAAGAATCTTTCTAGGTTAGAATCACAATCAAAATTTGAGCCTTTTTTTGTGTTTGTTGCTTGTTTGTTTTGAGACAGGGTCTCACTATGTAGTTCAGGCTGGCCTTGAATTTACTATGTAGCCCAGGCTGGCCTGAAACTCTAGGCAATTCTCCTGCCTCCGCTTCCCTGTGCTAGGATTACAGGCACGTGCTACCATACCTGGCAAATTTTGAGCCTTTCATCAAAAAAGTATGGAAACATCTGATCTTGGAAGATGGGTAGGTGCCAATAATTCACAAAGTGGTATCCTTCAGATAATGACACTTTTTTTTTTTGACAGATGACAGTCTTAACTAAGCTTCACAGTGGCCTCTGAGCAAGTAGCAGTTCATTTTATCAAACAAAAGTCTTTAAGGCTGAGGGCACTGGGTCTCTGGAGTTGATTTGGAGAACACATACAGAATGCAGTGATAGTGAACCTTTTAGAGACCGAGAAAGTGCCAACACTGCAATTAAACTTGAATAGTTTAGAAAAAATAGTTATCCAATGCTCTACTACTGGGACAACTTGGTTTGAGTGTCGACAGAGAGGGTGCTGAGGCATGCATTGCCATAGGTTTACCACCACTGGAATAGGGTGTCATTTCTTACAAGGTTCCTTTTCCAATTTGCTTGTAGTTTCTTTCCCTTATTTAACTTCTGTCTGAAGCTTTGATTCAGTATCTAACCTGGCAGAGTGGGAGGCATTTCCACTTCTTTCACTTAAGGCTTTGTATTAGCTGGAACATCTATGAGCTTCACACATTGTTCCTTCTTTGGCTGCATATCCAACGGCAGATTTTTGTGAGGAAAGAAAGTGGCTGTGGGCTTTTATAGAAAGTGATTTTTCTAAATGCAAGCTGCTATCTTCTAAATTGTTAGGACAAAGGCTGGGGATTTAGCTCAGTGGTGCTGCTGCCTGCCTTGCAAGAGCAAGGTCCTGAGTTCTATCCCCAGTATCAAAAAAAAATTGTTAGGACAGGATTGTGCCTGCTCCTTCTGAGGTGGAAATCTAATTTCTTCCCCTTCAGAATTGTTGGCACATATTTTTTGGGGGGGGGAGGTGAGAAAAGGTCTTGCTGTGTAGTTCAGGGTGTCTCT
The DNA here is from genome assembly GCF_000247695.1 of Heterocephalus glaber. Next base: position 7,892,843 of record NW_004624804.1, on the reverse strand, counting down.
GAACTCACTATGTAGCCCAGGTTGGGCTCAAACTTGTAGCAATTCTCCTGCCTCAGCCTCCTGAGTGCTGGGATTACAGGTGTGCGACACCATGCCCAGCTTGGCTCATATATCTTTAGGGGTCGCGCCTTTTTTTGAGAACAGATGAGATAGGAAAGTGTGGCAAAGCTGGCTGGGACAGTAGGCATGACCTATTAATTATAAGACCCAATGCCCTGTACCTGGACTTTTCATCACAACTGGAGCAGGCTTTCAATAGGATGCCTAGACCCGAAATCAGCTTGAGGTGTGGGATCCCACCAATACCTCTCAGGACCTGTATGTAGAAGTTCTTGTGGGTTTCCTTGAGATTTGGACAGCATAAAAGGACACACTGACACCATGAAGAGTTTGCTATGGTAACTTTCCACATAGCCTGTGCTATGTTTCCCAGACACAGTGTGTCTTTATTTATATCTTAATTCTTACCCTCTTTTTCTTTTTATATGGGCCAATCTTGCTCTACAAAACCAGTTTCTCCCTCATTCTTCACTTCTGCTTTCTTAAATAAAGTTTGCCACTGCTTTTTTGCTTGTTTTGTTCAATTCTTTGTTCGAGATGAGAAGAATCAGGAATCTTACTCAAGAAGGAGAGCCAAGCAACCCATAACCCAGTAATGTATAGTTGGCGAACCACTTTTAAAAGCAGACTACCTGATAACACAGATACTTCAGTTTTCTCTTCAGGTTCATACTTTAGCTTTAATTCATCTAATTTAGCTCTAATTTTTACATTTCACTTTCTGAAAGCTGGAGAATTCATTTGCAAAAACTTTTCATTCAATAACCAAGGCCTGCTGGGCATGGTGACGCATACCTGTAATCCCCTCAATTGGGAGGTTGAGGCAGGAGGATTGCCATGAGTTCAAGGCCAGCCTGGGGTACATAGTGAGTCCAAGGCCAGCCTGAAGTACACAGTGAGACCCTGTCTCACGAAAAATTTTTAAAAATTAAAAAATAGCCAAGGCCTGCTGGCTCTCAAATAATGTTTTCATTCACTGTATGGACAATTTACCTTTAATGCTTTCATTTTCTTTAAATTATCAAATTTTAGCTGAAGTAAATCTATATAGTAGGTATCATCTTCCAGAGCACCAGAGGTGGCTGGTATGGAAGCCTTAGATTTTGTACAAATTCTTAAATTTCTCTAGATTTCTGTCACCTAAAAGATATTTTATTTTACCATTCTTCTGCTCCAACATGCCAAACAACCATTCCTGCTGCACAAATTCAGTTTGAGAGCCTTTCATCCACAGCAGTATTGCAATATATAGCTTCATTCTTTTGCATCTGTTCTCTATTGAATGCATTTTGCTTCTTTAGTGACCGACATGTACTTGACTTTCACAGAGATAAACTAGCATTCCATGGCTGCCCTCCCATCTTCCACCTCTGCAAAGAGTTGGCTCTTACCACTGGGATCCAACACTTGCTAGAGTGGCTGACTCAACAGCATGTAAAGGTCTTGCTCTTCTACTCAAGCTTTCAAGGTATTGTAATAAGAAACGGCATCTTTTTCCTGATCTTCTTTCTCTTTATTTGGCGCTTTAAGTTACTATTAAGACTTTCTAGTTGCTCCTGACTGCACTGTAGTTCATTCACTTCTCGCAGTATCTCTGAAGACATGCTTTTAGGTACTTTCTCAGACATTATCTCTATTTTCTGATTTCTTTTTTTTTTTTTTTTTGAGACAGGGTCTTGCTGTGTAGTTGAGGCTGGCCTTGAACTCAAGGCAATCCTCCTGCCTCAGCCTCCCAAGTTCTGGGATTATAGGCATGCACCACTATGCCTGGCTTAACATTCAATTCTTGAATTCAACCTCTCTGAAGAACATAATTTTCTTGTTCATAATTCTCACAGTCATCATTTCATTATTTTTCCAATTGATTCTGCAACTCATTTTGGCCCTCCAGTAGTTGTAAACTATACTGTGCAGCTGTTAGTCACTCTTTTTCAACCTCTAAGCTTGCTTCAAAGATCTGCAATTATATCTGCCTACATGTTTTTTTTCCTATTTTTAACCTACTCTCTCCTCACTCCTTCCTCTAGCTGCTGCAGCCAGGGGCTCTGGTTCAAAGTGAAAGGATGTTAACCCTCTTATCCATTCAGGAGTCTCTGGTAAGTGCCAGGCAACTCTGTTTTGAGTAACAATCTATACAACATAATTTACTATATCTAGGGAGGTATAAGATAAATGAGGTACAAATCAAAAGAGATTCTAGCTCTGGTCTTATGACTGTGATTTTTAGACTAGGTTTTTAAAATACAAATGCCTATAAGGTGAAACAGATACTTTGTTAGGAGTAAGAAAGACAGTATGGAGACCTTAATGACCTGGAGAATTTCTGCCTGAGCTAAAGGTCCCAGTCATTAGTTTGTTCTAGTGAGCTGTTCCAAGTAGTAATAATAGACCAGTATTGCTAAAACTGACTTTTTGTTTTTGTTTTTTGAAACAGGGTCTCACTTTGTAGTACAGGCTGGCCTTGCACTCACTGTGATCCTCCTGCCTCAGGTTCCCAAGTCCTGGGATTACAGCCATGCACCACCACACCCAGCTAAAATGAATTTTTGAAGAGAAGCTGAAAATCTAATTAGTGTATGAAATCTGGAGATTTGTAATTTTGGAAATTAATTCAAAAATTCATAAACATGTATAGACCAAAAATATTATGTTTGTAGCCTGCAAACAGGTCACTAATTGGTGATGCCAGCTTTAAACAAATCATTTCATATCCCTGGGCCCTAGTTTTCTCATCTTGAAAGAGATGGCAGGTGGTGTTTAAAGTTTCTCTATTTTGACTCCAAATGAATTTATTATACAAAGATGACAAGGGAGGATATCACTTTGTAACATTTATTTCTTTTCCCTAGAACACAATGAAAAAAAGATTTCAGAAGTTATTGATAAGTCTTACTAGTTGGAAAAGTATCCACTCTAAGAGTATAACTTTTTTTTTCTTTTTGAGACAGAGACTCTGTAGTCCAGGGTGGCCTGGAACTTAAGATCCTCCTGCCTCACCCTCCTGAGTGCTGGGATTAGACTTGTGAATATAATATTTCTAGCTGCACTGAATGAACTTACTTTTCTTCATTGGCCTCTGAAGACATTCCATCCATTTTTGAAGAAAACTTTCTGTAACAAATATACAATATTAGAAAAGGTGAGAAAGAAGGAAAATATAAGCTATGAAGAAATTAAGAGCATAATTGTGATTTTAGGGTTACTTTCTAAAAAGAATACCAAAAATAAGAAGGGAAAAGCTAAAGTATGAGCTCTAAACCATGAAATATTTAAAGGACTTTATTAAACTATTGTGTTAATACTTCTAGAAATTTTTCATATTCAAGATAGATCTGTAATCAGGATATTATGTACTTTACTGGGACAAATAAAAATTTGGTCAACTTTATAAGAGATTATGGACATTATAATTCAACCCCAAAATGCAAGTCAGATATCTAAAACAGGTTTGTATCATATACATATTTATCTTAAGAAAACTGAATATAAGTACTCAGAAAAAAAATTAAGATATAAAAATAACATTTAAAATAGTGCAGCTAATTATGATTGAAATTCTACTAATGAGAATTTGCCCACAAAGAACATGAAGAAGCATAACCTGAAATGTCTTCAACTAGTCTCAACTTCTACTTACCAATAACTCGATAGATTTTCCCTTGATGCATAAATTCTAGAACCACACTTCTGGGTAAGAAAAAATGTCATTGCAGATTAAAAAAGAAGAATAGGTAGAAGTTTTGTTTTAACTATTATTAGCATTTCCACCAATCATGGTTAAGAGTATTTTTTAAAACCAATAACAGGGCCAGGGATTTAGCTCAGTGGTTCTGCCGCCTCCCTCGAAAGCCCAAGGACCCGAGTTCGATCCCTGGTATCAAAAAAACAAAAAAACCCCCAATAACAGTCAAAAAAAAAACAACCCAATAATAAACATCAACTTAATGGTTAAACAGAAAACTTTCCTTCTAAGATCAAGCAAATATTACATCGCTTTCCATTTCTATTTAATCCACCATTAACCCTTAGTACTTCTACTTCCAATACATGTTACCTCCATTCCATTCATTTCTATCTTGAGTACTACCACTTAGTTCAAGTTGCCATGATCTCTCACACAGAATATTGTAATATCTACCCCCCTGAAACCCCTGCTTTCACTCTTATTCCTCTATAGTCCTTTCTCTACACAGCAGCTAGTTATCATCTTTAAAGCATAAATGAAAGTTAAGACATTTCCTACTTAATCTTTCAATGGCTTGCCTCTTTATCAGAACCTACAAATATCTGGTCCCTGCTTGTCTCTCAGACTTCATCTCTTACCACTGTTTTCCTCATTAACTATGCTGGCCATACTAGCCTTTCTAGTCCTATGTACATAAAGATCTTTCATAAACCAACACATTTATACATTTACATTTGCTATTCTCTCTTGTCAAGAGAGAAAAGAAAAGCACTCCTGGTAGCACTGTGTATGTCTCCTTTGTAGCATTACCAGAACTGCAATTTAAAATTCTGCCATATAAATGAATTATTCCTACCATCACCCCAAACTAGCCTTTCCTTGATAATAAACTATGAGAATAGACGTGGTATGTGTAATGTTCAGTTATACCCTAGCAGTACTGTACTTTGTAAACAGTAGGAGGTCAAGAATAACCAAATATACCAAAAAAAAAAAAAAGAATAATCAAATAGATGAGTAATTAAAAAACAATTATTTGGGTGTAGTGGTGAATGCCTCTAATCTCAGCTCCAAGGAGGCTGAGGCAGGATTGCCAAGAGTTTGATTGAGGGCAGCCTGGGCTACACAGTGAGCTCAAGGCTAGCTTGGGCTACATAGCAGACCTGTCTCAAAACCACCACCCCCTCAAAAAAAATATATATATATATTCAACTTGCTCTTTTTTTTGAACTGGGAATTGATCCCCGGGCTTTGAAAATGTTAGGCAAGCAATCTATCACTGAGCTGCATTTCCAACCCTTTTAAAAAACATTTTATTTTGAGACATGGTCTAGCTAAATTGCCCAGGCTGGCTTCAAACTTGGAATCCTGCCTCAACCTCCCTAATAGTGGGGCTTACAAGGTATATACCGCCAAACTCCAGCCCAGCTTACATAATTTTGTCTCCTTTGAAAAAACTTACAAGCTCAGTCAACATATTCAAAATCCATAGAAAAAAATTGCTATCAGCTCAAGGTCACCTAACCAAGGTTGTCTGAAACAACAACTGCATCGTTCTTGTCCTGCCTACAGACCAATTAGCACTTAATTAACTGATGAAATTCAAAGCTTAAGTCACACTTTCTTAGTATTTTATTTACTACATAACTAAGTTCCATTTTCAACAGAAATAGGAAATCCCAGACTAATATGTTAAACCTCATTTATAAAACCGTCATGGCTGAACTCTTGATTGCTGCCATATTAATTGATTATCAGTTGACTCCAAAACTGCACATCAGGCACATAGGGGTGCTGCAGCATACTTACAGAGGTCTTTGGATATTTTAAATTTTGAACCATTCTTTTCTCCCACCCTCAATCTCGCCAATACTGGGGCTTGAACCCAGGAGCACTCAAACACTAAGCCATAACCTCAGCCCTTTTCATTTTGAAACAAGATCTCATTAACTTTCCTAGGCTGTCCTTGAATTTGCAATCCTCTTAACTCTGCTTCCAGGGTAGATAGGATTACAAGTGTGTGCCACTGTCCCTCCCATACAGCCATTCTTGACATCTGTCAGGCACTGCATGAACTACTGCTCACATTATATTACTCTTAATAACACTGTACGGTTATATCATTGACAGTATGAATAAAAGCAAGTACCTCTTGTCAAAGTAGTTCAGGAAGTAAGAGTGGCATTGTACAGTCTGATTCCAAGTTTTGAGAAGTTGTGCAGTGTCCAAGAGTTAATACATATCTAATTTTTTTTTTTTTTGGTACCAGAGATTGAACTCAGGGTCCTTGCGCTTGCGCAGCAGGCGGCGAAACCACTGAGCTAAATCCCCGGCCACATATCTAATTATTAATGAGGATCATTTAAGAAAAAAGTAAAAAGAGTCTTTTCATTCGATTTACACATTTTTAAAAAATGGCTACTAAGTTGTTAGGACATAAATACTCTTTAAATTATTTGGATCTACTTAATAAGTGGACTTGTTAGACCTTTCTTTTGGCCTAATGGTGCCACCTGAACCAAGAAAGTTTGGGAACCACTAGTCTAAATAACCCAGAGGGCCAGGCGTGATGGCGTATGCCTGTATTCCCTGGGCTGAGGCAGGAGGATCTCTGAGAGTTTGAGGCCAGCCTGGGCTACATTATGAGCTCAAGACCAGCCTGAACTACTTAGTGAGACCCTGTCTCAGTCAATCAATCAACCAACCAACCAACTAACCCAGAGGTCTGCAAACCATTACCAATGGGCCAAATCATCTCTGAGCTAAGAACAGTTTTTATATTTTTAATGAGTTGTAGAAAACAAAGCAAACAAGAACAGAATTAAGAATATGTAACAACATCCCAATGACCATGTATCCTGCAAAGCCTGAAATATTTACTATCTGTTTCTTTGTCATGAATTCACACTACCAAATTATCTATAGAGCAAACATTTTTTTTCTTTTTTTGCACAGTGTCCATGATATAAACTCTAGGTTTGTGCTGTCTAATATAGCATTTACCTTTAAATTAATTAAAAAGAAATAATATTTAAAATTCAGTTCTTTAGTCAAAATAGCCACATTTCAGGTACTCAACAGTCACACTGACACTGTCGGACAATGCAGATATAAAATATCACCATTATCACAGAAAGTTCTATTGGAGACCACTATCCTACTATCAATATCTACAGTCAGCACCTTCTAGTTTCTTATTTAGCATCAAATACATAATACTATCGTTTCAAACACTTTTACTCAATTTACATGTATTTGTCATCTTGTAAACATTTCCAGCTATTCACATAGTCAAGAAGAATTATACTGCTTTGAACCTAACCTTCAATTTCCCAAATCTTACAATATATTGACTCCACATTCCACCTCAGATGTGATCTTCTCCACGAAGCCTTACTTTATTCTCCATGGCCAAAAGCATCAAATCAGCTCTCTCTTCTCTGTGTTACCATTCGTCCTATCTTATATTACAATTATTTGCATATATTAACCATTTCCTTTTCTGGACTGAAAACACCGCTCCGAGCCGCCGGAGGTGTAAGACAACTGAGGAATACGACTGATCCAATTCCACTAAAGTGAAACTGACTTCAATCTTAAAATCTAGAATAAGCCTCTGCTTTGTTCTTCATCCAACAGCTTTCATCTCTGTCAACCCCTAATAAACCTATCTTTAAAATTCCAATCAGCAATCATTTTTCTTTCCAAATTCTAGTATTTAAATAAACAGCAAGAAAAGAGGATTTTAGAAAATTACTTTGTGGCACATTAATGTTGACTTTTTAACGTTATACCTGCAAACGACCAAAAAGCGCACTCAGACCCGACACTGTAAATAAGCCATGGCAAACGAGAATTTAAACATCACACACCGCTGTCAATTCATTTACAGCCAAGAAAAACTCACTTCGGAAATACAAACGCCCGGGGACCGGGAGCCTTGACAGAAGATGGCGCGACGGGCGGGCGACCGCGGGCCCCAGGGCGGGCGGAGACGAGCGGGGGAAGGGACAGCACAGCGCGAGCTGAGGCGTGGACGCCTGAACCCAGCCCCGCGGCTGCGGCAACCACCTTGGGCCTGGCGCTTTCGGAGGCCGCCTGGCTGACGAAGCGGGCCCCACCTCCCACCGTAAAGCCTTCTGTGGGTTCAGACAAAACCTAGGACTGTCCAGGAGCCCAGAATGAAAGGCTCCTCTCCTTACCCGCTTTAGTCCACCAGCTCAAATTGTTTGGGGGTCTGCGCGGCCCTCGGAAAAGACGTCACCTCTCCACACCCAGTCAGCCTCACTGAAGTGTTCAAATCTAACCGCCCAGCTGCGGCGCATGCGCACAGCCCCTCTACGTGCGGTCCCGCCCCTTGACGTCACACCGAACCCGCCTCTAAAATCCTTGCATTAAACTTCTTTGCTAGCCTCTGTGCCAGCTCGGTTTCCTTCAAGTTTACCTCGTTTTCTATTGAATTTTCTTCAACTCTCCTCACTATAGACTTCCTCACATCCCGGGAGCGGCCATCTTCTTTCAATTATCTGCTGTGGTGTTCGTAAGTAGACTTCCGTACAAAATGGCGACTTCCACAACATTGCGTCACATCCCTGCAGTGTCACTCCCTATAGCTACCAGGAAGAAAAAGGGCTCAGGGACGAGGTGGCCGAGTGGTTAAGGCGATGGACTGCTAATCCATTGTGCTCTGCACGCGTGGGTTCGAATCCCATCCTCGTCGATAATGAGATCTTTTTGCTCCACTTTTTAACCAATTAATATAAATGTAACTGGAGACTGGAAATAATTGAATATTCTGTTTCGCTTTCCAGCCTCAGTCTGACCAGACGTAAAATAGTCTAGCTCCCAGTTGAGAAGTTTCCGTTATTACGAGTCTTCTAGGGTTTTAATATGCGTCCTGATTATGAAATACCAGATTTCACTACAAAAGCCACTGCGACACCTACTGTTCAGGATTCTTTCGGGTTACAGGTACTCAAGAAATGAATATGCTAGGAAATATTTAAAAAGTGTTGACCCTGCTACTCGAGAGACTGGGGGAGGAAAATCGCAGGTTCGAGGCCAGCCTGGGAAAGTTAGCAAGACCCCGTCTCAAAAATTAAAGGGCTAGGAATATAGTTCAGTATGAAGGTCCCAGTGTTCAATTCCCAGTACCAAGGGAAGGGAGTGTTGAATGAATTGTAAGCCTTTGTATTGTTTAGAAAACCAGAGCCATTCCAGCACTCGGGAGGCTGAGGCAGGAGGATTGCCACGAATTCGGGGCTAGCCTGGGCTACAGAGTGAGTTTAAGGCCAGCCTGAACTACACAGTGAGACCCTGTCTAAAAAAAAAAACCAGACTGAAGACAACTAGGAACATGGCCTCCTTCCCAGAGGATGGGAAAAGCCGTTAAATCCTCTCCTAGATTCAGCCTGAGATGGAAGAACCAGGAGGAACAAAGTTCAAGAAAAGAGTAGATTCCCTTCTTGCAAGGTTACTGAGGCAGAGTCATTCAGTCCACACTATACCACTTTATTAATCCAGCTCTTATCTATAGGTGCCACACGTTCCATGAGTTACATCACTTTGACCTACCATGGGCCTGTGATCGCAGTAGATATTATTTCACAGGTGAAGATCCTGAAAGATTAACTTGCCCAAGGTTGTACAATTTCTAAATTGCAGAAAGGAGACTGGAACTCAAATCTGTCATACTCTTGTGCCCTTTAACTACCATCCTACCTGGTGCTGCATCGTTCTATTATAGGGCAGGCTGATAGGCTCTTTCCCCCGTGAAGTGTCCTGCAGCACAGTACTGTAGAGCCCAGCACAGGACAGCTGCCTTTGCAAGGTTTGGGGATGGTGGGAGGCAGCAGTGCTTCTCTGCTGACTCCACGAGATTCTTTCTTAGATCAGATCCCCAGGAAATGATGCCTTCATCAGCTGAGGACTTTAGGTCGCCTGTCTTCAGCCTAGCTCTCCCAATTCATTCTGTACCCTGCTGCTAGGAAGGGTTTCTATTCACCTATTTATGTCCCAAACATCATTCATTCCTAAGGGTTGGTGGATAGAACCGGGGTCGGGGGTTGTTGGTTGTTTTGTTTCTGGAGACTGAACACAAGGCCTTGCACTGAACTACATCACCAGTGCCTCCCCACCCCTGCTTAAATTTTTTTTTTGAGACAAGGTATCACTAAATTGTCATTAAATTGCCCAGGAGGAGTTTAATCTTGTGATCCTCTTTTTTTGTTGTAGTTACTGTGTACTTCAAACTGGCTTTGAACTCACAGCAATCCTCTTGCCTCAACTTCCCAAATGCTGGGATTATAGGCATGCACCACCACATCTGGCTAGTGATCCTTCTGCTGCAGCCTCCCACAGTGGTGAGTTTACAGGCATGCACAATCAGGCCTGCCTAGTGGCTGTTTGATTGAGGGAAGAGATTACACTCTGATTTTCGCTAATAACTTTTGGGGGGGGGAAGGTGCTATCAGGGATTGAACACGGGACCTTGTGTTTGTGAGGCAGGTGGCGGCACCACTGAGCTAAATCCCCAGCCCCAACACTCTGATTTTCATACTCTAATTGAAAGTACTTCCTAGATAAACAAGAAAGTATAGTAGTATTAACCTTAATTTTTTACCAATAAAAATCAGATACTTCTATATCACAGTACTATTACTGCTTTAGGCTTATGATATGAGCATGACCCCAAAGTTCACGTGATAGAACTCTGGTCCCTGATGCAGCAGTGTTAAGAGGTGGGACCTTTGGAAGGTGAGGCAGGGCCCTTGTGAGAGGATGAAATCCTCACGGGCTAACGGGTTGTCATAGGAGTGGTTCTATTATAAAAGTCACTTCTCTGGCAGGTTTGCTCTGTCGGGCCCTCCACCATGTTATGGCATAGAGAGAAAACCCTCACGGGATTTCCCAGCTTCTAGAACCAGGAACCAAATAAACCTCTATTTATAAATTACCCAGTCTTAGCCCGGTGTGGTGGTACATACCTGGGATCCCAGCACTCAGGCTAAGGCAGAAGGATCAAAAGTTTGAGCCCAGCAGGGTAACTTAGTGACTTAGTGAGACCCTGTCTCAAAATTAAAAATTAAAAGAAGGGCTGTAGATGTAGCTCAGTGCGAAAGCCCTGAGGTCAAACTCCAGTACTACCATTACAAGCAAAAAAAAAAAAAAAAATTACTCAGTCTCAGGATTTTGGTTTTAGTCACAGAAAACAGAGGAAGACAATGCTCATCACTATGTCAAAATTATGGTAGTTACTAGACTTACTATTAGATCTTGTGATGTTATGTGTTCATGAAGAAATACATATATTACACTATTATTGAGCCAGGCATGGTGCCGCACACCTGTAATCCCAGTACTCAGGAGGCTGAGGCAGGAGGATCACCATGAGTTCGAGGCCATCCTGGAATACATAGTGAGTTCAAGGTCAGACTGAACTACATAGTGAGAGACTCTTGTCTCAAAAAGCCAAAATTAAATAATTAAATTACACTATTATAATGCAAACTTAAAAACATTTTGATAGTTGTATTATAGTATACTTTGTTGCCTTTGTATTCCAACATAGTTTTATGGATTTATAAACAGCTTTCTCCTGGAGATGTAGCTCGGGTAGAGCACTTGCTTATCATGTGCAAGGACCTGGGTTCAATCCCGGTACTGCAAAAACAAAGCAAAACAAAACATAAACTTTCTGAGAAGAGATACATGGGCTTCACTAGATTGGCAAAGGGATCTGGGTTACAAAAAAGATTAAGAGACATTATTATTATTATTATACTTGGGCTTGAACCCAAGTCTTTTGTTTTGTTTTGTTTGGTACCGGGGATCGAACTCGGGTCCTTGCAGTTGCGCAGCAGGTGAAACCACTGAGCTAAATCCCCGGCCCTGAACCCAAGTCATTACCTGAGCTAAATTCCTACCCTGCTCCCTTCATTCTTTAAGTTTGTTTATTTTTGTTTGATTGTTGTTGAAACAGAGTCTCCAGTGTAGTTCAGGCTGGCCTTGAACTTGCAAAGATCTTCAGATTACATGCATTAGCATTAGCATCCCCAGCCTTTTTTTTTCTTTTTTTGGTAGCAGAAATCAAACTCAGGGACTTTTGCTTGCCAGGTAGATGCTGTGCCAATGAGCTACATTTCCCGTGCCCCCAGCCTTTTTTTTTTTTGAGACAGGGTCTCACTGAATCCCTAAATTACTCAGGTTGGGCTCTAACTTTCGATCTCCTTCCTCAGCCTCCCAGTGCTGGGATTACGGCACATACCATCACACAGGCAGAACCTTCTGAAATCACCAGGGGACCTTTCCCTGAACCTTTTACCTTTCCATAAACCAGGGCTGGTCTGGCAAGGGTCTACCGTACCCTTGCAGATGCTAGCCCTGCTCACCTGCTGGAACAGGCAGAGCTGCCCTCCACCCCAGCCTGTCTCTGGGTTGCACCTGCTCATCCCCAGCAACAAACTCCCCCAGCCTTGCAATCTGCAGCCCTCTCCACCTCCCTTACCAGTCTCTGTACCATCACTTGCCTCTCTCTGGATCTGTAGATGCTCCCATTGCCATTGGGTATTTTCCCAGCAGGCGGGCTATGTGGAAATCACAAGCTCACTTGAGATCAGCAGGGCTGCACCACTTTCTGATCTTTGCTAGCTTCTTGCAATGATGACTTCTTATGAAAAATTGGAAAGGACTATCAGTGGGTCCAGTTTCTACAAATGGAAGGTGTGTGGATTGTTTTCTTTAAAAGAAGTCTCAGGTGAGTGTGGTGGCACATGCCTGTTATGCCAGCACTCTGAGAGGCAGGAGGATAGCAAGTTTGAGGCCAGCCTGAGCAATTTACCAAGACCTAAAAGACCTCTGCCTTTCCCCCTGTCCCCCTTCCTTCCCCCGCTTGATCCCATGAAGATCTGGTGCCAGAAGAATTGAAGACAGCATTCTCCGTGATTAGCAGATCGAAAGTCATTTGCAAAGGAGTTTTCTAGTGGCTGACTAGAGACATTCTGCACAAATTTGAACTTCAGGGACACTTTTCAGAATTTTCAGACAGTAGGATTTCAATAGTCAGACTTAACAATCTTTCCCACTTGGAGCCAACGCTTCAACTTCTGGGTGTGAAGTTTGATAATATGGCCCAAAGCATCATCACAGAAAAGCCTGGAACAGAAATAAAACTCTTCAGAAAAGAAAGAAAAGTGAGCTGGCTGGAGTACAAATACGAACCACACAGCCTCTGGCAAGCTTAAAATTTCAAAACATGACAAGTGAGGCTAGGGGCTGGGGATTTAGCTCAGTGGCACTGCACCTCCCTTGCAACCACAAGGTCCTGAGTTCAATACCCTGTACAGCAAAACCAAACAAACAAACAAAAAAAACCTCATAAAATTGAGGCTGCCCAAGAGCAACACTTTAAACAGAAGACAACAAAATGAAATAATGGCCAAAATCCAAGCAGCTACCATACAGAGTCCTAAACCTGTATCCAATCACACTCTGAAAGCACTTGAGGCCCAAAAAATGATTTAAAAAAAAAAGCAACAGGAGGCAGCACATGTCACTGATGAGATCATGAAGTTTAAAGCATTAATAAAAAAGGATCTCCAGGGGAAAGAAAATGCATCCAAGACTGGTTTAGATACAGCACACCATACAACTACTGACTCAGATGATGACTACATTAAAAAAAATCCAGAAGCGCCTAGAAGAAGATGCTTTTGCACCAGAGCAAAGAGAGAAAAGACAGCGGAGGTTGTTAATGGACCAATTCATCGTCCATGAAGCACAGGAGGAGGCTTACCGTGAGGAGCAGCTGATACACGGGCTCATACGACAGTCCCAACAGGAGCGCAGGATTGCTGTGCAGCTCGTGCATGTTCAGCATGAAAAGGAGGTTTTATGGCAAAACAGAATTTAATATGAGGAAAGATGATTTAAAGATTTCCAGGATGCTCTTGATCAAGAAGCGGCTTTGGCAAAACAAGCTAAGATTGATTTTGAAGAACAAATATTCAGAGAAAAAGAAGTTTATGAACAGATTGCTGTGGAAAAAGTTCAGGCTTGCTATAGAAAGCATTATCAAATTTGTGGAGGAATTTTGAATCAAATACTTTATTTGTCCAATAAAGTGGCAGGCTATTGAATGTTGACAATCTGATTCCACTTAAGATGATGCATGATTGGAAGGAATTGTTTTTTATAATGGAAAGCCTATATATGAACAAACCTCTATTAAGCATATTAAGCATGTTAATCCCTTTGAAGAACAACTTAGAGAACTGGATAAAACAGACTTGCTAGATAGCAAAGATTATATATAATATAAGAACATGGTTGGAGAGTGGGTTGTACTAGAAGAAATGACAGATAATTTTCCACCCTCCAACAATTCCATACTGGGCCATGCACGTCACAGTCTCATTGAAAAATCTCTTCCTCCTCCTCAAGTTGAGTCAACAGAACTTCCTTCATTTGCTATTAAATGAAAACACCTAGTAGGAAAACACTTAGTGGGGAAAACACTTAGTGAGAGAACTCACTTTAAAGACACTACAAAGAGAGTTTCCTATTCAGGTTCTTTGTATGGACACTCTTGTCCAAGAAGCTATCCAAGCATTTTATGACAATGAAAAAGCCAGTGAGGACCTACCAATTCAGAAAGAAGGTGGAGAGTACCTCTTTCCTCTCCTGCATTTGATTTTGTCATATTACTAGATATTTAAGATACTTTCTTGCTGAGTCGAATGAATGATATCATAGTCGAAGAATTTTCACACAAAATGGCTCATAAAGATATTGGTCAGCATGGCACTGCTGAAAACCAAGACAAGCATGGGTACCAGAACTTAACAGATCACATACGAAATAGACTTACAGGCTTCTTGGACAGCTGGCATTTGTTGGAACAGTGGTTTTCAGAACCAGAAAATATTTTGATAAAAATCAATGCTGGCCTTTACGCCAGAAACTAAAAGAAACTTTTGCAACAGCGAGTGAAGAAAAAGAATATAAGTAATTACATTTATTATAACTTAAGCTTATATGACTAAAATATGTGCTTCTACTGACTTCAGAAGGAAATTAAAGTTTGATTGCAAAATTAAAAAGAATAAACAATGCAAAGAAATCATTCTCCATCAGTACCAAGCTTCTTCCTGAACTATTGCAGAACTCTTCAATCTCTGGGAGACCATGAGAAATAACCACTGAACAGTTATATCACCAAGATATTCTGTCTGTGTCTCTTCCTCTCTCTTTCCCTTCCCCCCTGTTCTTTATACCCTCTGCCCTCCCCTCCCCTGTTTCGGTACTGGGGATTGAAGCCAGGGTCTTCAAATTGAGCTATATTGCCAATGCCCCCCACCCCCCGGCTTAAATTTGAGACAGGGTCTAAGTCATGCAGGGTGGGCTTGAACTTGTGATTCTCCTGCCTCAGGATCCCAGAGTGCTGGGATTACAGACATGGGCCGCCATGCCTGGCTATTCCTTTCTCACTATTTGCCTGTGCGGAAATGGATCTTTTTTTTGCTCTGGGTCCAATTTTAGGGAGACTTATTCTCTCTGTTAACAATGAGGTTTTCTGGGGAAAATGTGCAGTGTTTGACAACAGTCCACAGCCCAGGCAAGTTATATGTCAGCAACCCTTATGTGACACAGCTCTGAAGGAAGAATGTGAAATCTTGGACCCCAAGTTCTAAGATTAGCAGAGATTGGTTTTGAGAGGAAGGTAAGAACAGAAATGAATTCAGTCTCTCACTATCCAGAAGTCTGTGACACCAACCCAAGACATTTTTCTTTGCTCAAGTCATTCCAGGAGCTTTAAGCACTCATAAGAAGATATTTACCCCACTATAATAGCTGCTGCTGTTGCTTGTTGCCTTCTACCTGCCACACCATGGGCTCTTTCTTCTCTGTGATACCCCTCGGCTATGTGACCCTGCCTCAGAGCCAGCCAACTATGGACTGAAACCTCTACAAACTGTGAGCTATAATAAACCTTTCCTCCTTTGAGTATTTGACATTTTGTCTCAGGAATGAGAAAAGTAACTAAGACAACCACATAAAAACAAACAAAAAAGTCTTATAGATGTATTTCCAAAGAGCGGTGATACATACTTGTAATTCCTGCACTGTGGGAGACTGAAGCAGGAGGATCACAAGTTCAAGTCCAGCCTGGGCAACTTAGCAACTTTTGGGTTTGTTTTGTTTTGGTTTTTGTTTTTGAGACAGGGTCTCACTTTGTAGTGCAAGCTGGCCTTGAACTCACTATGTAGCCTCCCAAGTGCTGGGATTACAGGTGTGTACCACTATGCCCAGCTTGCTTGACTCATTTTGTATAGAGACCTTTTGGGGGTTTTGTTTTGTTTGTTTTTTCTTGCAAAACACCTCAGATTTTACTCAGGGTACAAAAGTAAGCAATACATTAGCACAGAAAAACACATAGTTGTAGCTTATCCTTTAAAACCAGAATAGCTATGCTGGGTGTAGTAGCACACACTTGTAATTCCAGCACTTGGGAGGCTGAGGCAGGAGGATTGCCATGAGTTCAAGGCCTACCTGGGCTACATAGTGAGTTCAAGACCAGCCTGAACTGCATAGTGAGACCCTGTCTCAAAAAAGCAAAAACAAAACCAGAATAGCCTGAAGTGAAAAGTACTACAGATTCTTATTTTTACTATAAAAGTGAAACTACACATTGAGAATTAAACTGTTTTTATTTCTTCTTTCTACAAATGGAACATGTGTTTCAAGGTCGGTAATTGTCTACCAGTCTTGTACTAAGTCATAGCTGACAGATGACCAGTAGAGTGTCCACTGCGTCCATTCATGTTGAGCTGGACAGGGGACATTTTCTTGGCAGGAGAGTTTTAGACAGAAGAAGAAATTGCAGTCTACCTCCCTCAACAGAAGCCTAACAAAGTGGCTTACACAGAGAGGATTTTAAGCAAACATGCAGAAACACACCTAACATGCTATGCTAGCGGCATAGTTTTATACTATGATAGCAGTACAGCATTAGTCTATTTCCAGCACATGCATCTGTTCACTCCCTGGTGCCAATACCGCAGGTAACCAACGTAGAAAGCACTTTTGCCTTCACAGCACTGACAACTAAAAAGCATACAGCATATAAATACTTTGTTGTTTTGTATGTTTGTTTTTGGTACCAGGGATCAAACTCAGGACCTTGCATTTGTGAGGTAGATGGCAGAAGCACTGAGCTAAATCCCCGGTCCCATAAATACTTTGATCTTTATATGGGTGATCATGGAAGTTCCAAGACCATATTTACGAAGGTAGCCTGATTATTCATCTATAAAAATGCTTTCTTGGGCCAGAAAGTTAAATTTTATTTACTTTTAATAAGTTTAAAATAGGCATGTATGGCCAGTTTTGGACAAGGCAGCTTTAAAGGATAGGCTGAATTATATACTCTTTCTTTTTTTTTTGGTACCGGGGATTGAACTCGGTTCCTTGCGCTTGCGCAGCAGGCGGCGAAACCACTGAGCTAAATCCCTGGCCCTATATACTCTTTCTTTTTTTGTTGTTTTTTTGCTTTTTTAGATTCTTTTCATTTATTAAGATATTCCAGATTAACTTTTATTTTTTTATTTTTTTTAATTTTTTTTATATACTCCTTCTTCACAAAAGTTTATACATGAACAAAGTTTTGTGTGCAAATTCAAAAGATCTAGAACTTCAAATCCATTTGTCTTACTTTTCTCATTGTGGAGACAAAATATGACACTCAAAGTTAAAGGAAGAAAGGTTTATTTAGCTCAGTCTGTAGAGGTTTCAATCCATAATTATCAGCATTGGTGGTTCAGTGGTAGAATTCTCGCCTGCCATAATCAGCTGGCTCCAAGGCAGGGTGGCATGGCAGACAGGCAGCGAAGAGGGGAACCAGTTTATGGTGGGCAGAAGGTATCAAAGCAAGCAAGGGACTCCAGCAGCTTCTTTTGGCCTCTTGGATACTCTATCTAAAACTGCGGGGATTAGGATGGTACGAAACCAATCAGGGTACTGGTTTAGTAATCACACACCTTTAATCCTAGCATCATACACTCTAGATCCAGCCACCTCTGAAACAGCCCCATGTTCTGGGTTTTTCATTTGGGTTGGCCAAGAATCTTGCCAAGGCTCTATTCTAGGCCTCTTCTTCTACATGAATTCTTGGAATAACCATGTTCCATAGGAAGAGTGGACTCCCAAGCTGTGTTTTTTTAATAAATCTTGTACAATAAAGATTTCATTAAAACAATGTTTCTCCTTACAAAAAGCTTTCAGTAAGGTGAGGAAGCAACTTTGATAGTGGTGGCTATTAGTGTTCTGGAATAGGGACAGGGAAGAAGAAAGGAGGAAGTACCCCACACTGTTGCAAATGTACGACCTTTGTTCTTTTTTAAGATCCTTAGATTTGTCTTTCTCCTTCCTCCTGCATGATTTTTCCAAAACTGTGATTTACTGGTTATAAGTTTACAGGTAAGGCAGTTTCCTAAATAAATGGATATAAAGATAAATATGTATGTATGCTCTTATTTCTGGACTCCTGATTTTATTAATCTGTATGTCTATCCTTATATTAGTATCACAGTTTTGATTTGCATTTCTCTATTGATGAATAATCATCATTTTTCTTTTTCTTTTTATTTTTTTTGGTACCGGGGATCGAACTCGGGTCCTTGCACTTGCAGGGCAGGCGGTGGAACCACTGAGCTAAATCCCCAGCGCCAATTTTTCTAGACATTTATGCTTGGTAAATATCTACTCAAGTCCTTTACACTTATTTATTTTCCTTAAATTCTTTTATTGGTACATTTTAGGTATACAATAATTTACATTTATCATTGGGTACTTGTACCTGTACATCATGTATCTTGGTTTTTATTTTTTCCCCATTCCCTGCCCTCCCTTCACCCCCTCCACCTTTCTCTATTTACAAAGACTTTGTTTCCATTTTTTCCTTTTCTCATAATTTTTCATTTCCTTTCTTTCCTTTCCCCTTCCCCTCCCACTTCCCCTAGCCCTTTGGACCTTTTCTTCCTATTTCAAATTATCAATTATTTGTTTTAATCATTTTAATCCTTATTTACACTTTCAATTTCTCACACCAGAGAAACTATTCAGTATTTACACGTGTGTCCTATTTATTTCACTTAAGAGTATAGCCTCAATGTGCATCCACTTAGCTATAAATGTCTCTAGTATGTCATTCTTCATGGCTGAGTAGTACTCCATTTTATATTTTAAAAACCCCACATCTTCTTTATCCAGTTTCCAGTTGACGGGCGCGCAGGCTGTTTCCAAGCTTTAGCTATTACAAACTGTGCTAATATAAACATGGGTACACATATATCGCTGTGGTATGATTCTTTTAATTCTTTTGGGAAGCTACCCAGCAGGGGAATGGCTGGGTCAAGTGGGACCTCTAGTCCTAGTTCTTTGAGGTATCTCCATACTGATTTCCACAGTGGTTGCACCAGTCTACACTCCCACCAGCAATGGAGAAGGGTTCCTTTCTCCCCACACCCCCACCAGCATGTTATTGGTTGATTTCTTGATAGCAGCCATTCTTTCTGGGGTGAGGTGGAATCTCCGTGTTGTTTTCATCTGCATCTCTCAAATGACCAGTGATGTTGAACATTTTTTCATGTGTTTATTTGCTGCTTTTACTTCTTTGCCTGAGAAATGTCTGTTCATTTCAGATGCCCATTTTTGAATTGGGTCTTTAAATCTGGGGGGGGGGTCTGATTTTTTTTAAGTTCTTTATATATTCTAGATAGTAGTCCTTTGTCTGAAGTACAGCTGGTAAAAAATTTTTCCTACATTGTAGGTTGTCTCTTAGCTCTATTGGTGGTTTCTCTTCCAGTGCAGAAGCTTTTTAATAAGATGAAATACCAGTTCTTGATTCTTTGTGCTAGTTCCCATGCTACTGAGGTTTTGTTCATAAAGTCTTTTCCTATGCCAGTGTCTTTAAGAGTTCTACCTAACTTATCTTCCAGCAAGTTTAGTGTTTCTGTCTTAATATTTAGATCTTTCATCCACTTTGATCTTAGTTTAGTGCATGGTGATAGATAGGGGTCTAGTTTTTTTTGGTACCAGGGATCAAACTCGGGTCCTTGCGCTTGCACAGCAGGCAGCAAAACCACTGAGCCAAATCCCCGGCCCGATAGGGGTCTAGTTTTAATCTTTGGCAGGTTGAAATCCAGTTTTTCCACCATTTATTAAAAAGGCTATCTTTCCTCCAGTGAGGGTGGTTGGCTCCTTTGTTAAAGATGAGGTGGCTGAGTATGTCTGAAGTTGTTTCTGCATCTTCTAATCTATTCCACTGAGCCTCAGGTCTGTTTCTTTGCCAGTACGACATTTTTATCACAGTGGCTTTGCAGTATAGTTTCAAGTTGGGGATTGTGATACCCCCAGCCACATCTCTGTTGCCCAGAATTGCTTTTGCTATTCTAGGTCTCTTCTGGTTCCAAATGAATTTTTGGATTTTCTCTAGTTCTGTGAAGTATATTGTTGGAATTTCAATCAGCATTGCATTAAATCTATATAGCAGTTTTGGAAGTATGGCCATTTCACTTTATTGGTTCTTCCTACCCAGGAACAAGGGATGTCTTTCCATTTTCTTATATCCTCCTCGATCTCCTTTTTCAGAGTGCTGTCGTTTTCAGTGTAGAGGTCTTTTGCTTCCTTTGTTAGACTGATTCCTAGATATTTCATTTTTTTGGATGCTATTATAAAAGGAATTGTTTCCCTAATTCTCTCTGTCTGTTATTTGTGTACAAGAAGGCTATTGTTTTTTGAGTGTTGATACATTTATTGATTGATTGATTGATTTATGTAGTATTGGGGCTTGAACCCTGGGATGCTCTACCATTGAGCTATTACCTCAGCCTTTTTATGGTTTTTGTTTGGAGACAGTCTTCTTTTGTAGTTCAGGTTGGCTGGACTTGAACTCACTATGTACTTCTGGCTGACTTCAAACTCATGGCAATCCTCCTGCCTCAGCCCATTTTATTTTTCACTTTGAGGCAGGGTCTAAGTTGCCTAGGCTGGCCTCAAAATTGGTGACTCTCATGCCTCCCAAGTACCTGGGATTACAGGTGTGCACCAACTGCCCAGCCAATTCTCTGACCACTTTTAACTTGAGTTTTTGGTCATTTTGTCATTGAGAAGGATCTCATAGCCAAAATACAAAGAGAATACAACCAAACAATGTGTAGACTACATGACTACAATTATATACCACTTCACTCACACTAGGATGACTATATTCAAAACAACAAAAAATAACAAGTGTTGATGAGGATGTGGAAAAGCTGCAATCCCTTGTGCACTGCTGGTGGGAATGTTCAATTATTCAGTCACTGTGGAGAACAATTTGGTGGTTCCTCAAAAGTTAAACACAGATTTACCATCTGACCAACCAATTCCACTCTTGGAATTTTTTTTTTTTTTTTGGTACTGGGGATTGAACTTGGGACCTTGCACTTGTGAGGCAGGTGCTGAAACCACTGAGCTAAATCCCTGGCCCTGCCACTCTTGGAATTTCAAAAGAACTGAAAACATGTACAAAAAACTTGTGAAGCACAAATATTCATAGCAGCACTATTTGCAATAGCCAAAAAGTAGAAATAATCTAATTATTCATCGGCTGATATATGGATACACAACATATGGTATACCCATGCAACAGAATATTGTCATAAAAAATGAAGGCATACTGCTACAAATTAGATGACTCTTGAAAACATTATGCTAAGTGAAAGACACAAAAGGTCCCATAGTATATGATTCTACCTATATAAATCTCAAGAATAGACAAATCCATTAAGACAAACATTAATTAATGGTTATTAGGGGCTAGGGGTAGGGGGATAGGGAATGGCTGTTTAATACTACAGGTTTCCTTTTAGGATGAGAAAAGTGTTTTGGAACTATATGAGGTAACGGTTGCAAAACACTGTGAATATACTACATGTCACTAAACTGTAACTTTTAAGAGGTTCATTATGTGAATTTTACCTCAATTTAAAAAAGATACGAACAGTAAAAAAATCAGACACACAGGTGTTAGAAAAAGGGATATATTTACAAAGCAAAAAGTACCCAGATTCTAGCTGGAGGGAGAGGGGAGGAGGTAGGTGGAGGGTAGGAACGGGTCCCTTTAGAGCCCACCCTCATTTCTGTTGTTTTTTCGGTACTGGGGATCAAACTCAGGACTTTGCCCTTGCCAGGCAGGCGCAGAGCCACTGAGCCAAATTCCCGGTCCCCACCCTCATTTCTGAAGAAACCCTGAGTACCAGGCCATGGGCTAAGTCCCTGCCCATCCCTGTCCCAATCCAAGAAGCAATGCCATCAGCCACAGCTCTCAGTCCCCTTGCCAGTCATCCTGTGCCCAGGCAGGCATGGGTGAAACATACTCAAAGTCTGGCCCTTTATAGCGGAGGGCATGCAGGAACATCACAAGGTCTTGGGGCAAGGGATCCTGTCGCACCAGCCGGCACTCTGTACAGAGAGGGTCTGTCTCTTGATTCGTAACGTCTGTTTCAGCTGCCTCCTCAGGCACCAAGATCATTGTGTCCAGATCCTGAGGGGGTGCCTCAACTACTCCATCCATCTTCTGAGCAGCTGTAATCAATTCTTCCAGGTTGGCCTTGGCCAACTCTGAGGAGGCAGCTGTAGAGTCTGGGAATCTTGGGGACAGGTCACTCTCACAGAGATCCAGCACATCCAGGCTCTGTTTGGTCTGGTGTTCTGTCACCAGGTCCCGAAGCAACTCCTCATCTGTCTTGGGAATGTGGCCACCTCGGCCTCGGGAAGGGCCCCAGGCAAGTGAATTGTAGATGGGGTCATTGATAATGGGGTGGCCCAGGAACTGGAGGTGAACTCGAATCTGGTGGGTCCGGCCTGTGAGTGGCCGGCACCGTACCACACTGGAGTGGGCATTGTAGCTCAATCTCTGGAACAGGGTCTCACAGGGCTTACCCCGAGGATCTACCCGGCACACTCCTACCTTGTAAGATACCACTAGGATGGGTTCCTTGCAGGTCACCTCATTGTTGGGGAACTCCCCTTCTACTCGGCACACGTACTCTTTCTCCAGCTACACAGGAGGAAGAGCGAGAAAGTCAGCACAAAGCCTAACTCAAGGAGTTGAAACTCTCTGCAGAGTGATAAGGAATGCCCACGGTTAGATCAAACAGGATTCAAAACCCAGCTCCACCACTTACTTGTCAGTTTTGTAATCTTGGGTATATTACTTTTTTTTTTTTTTTTTTTTTTGGGTAGGGGGATCGAACTCGGGTCCTTGCGCTTGTGCAGCAGGCGGCGAAACCACTGAGCTAAATCCCCAGCCCCTTCTTGAGTATATTACTTAAAGCCTCTTTGAATCCCATTAACTCATTTAGAAAATGAGTTCAGAAAAACATTTACCTTGCAGGGCTGGTACAAGCCTTCAGTAAATTGGGCTCTGATGTGCTTGGTACTAAGCCTGTCATGTTCTCAATAAATGAATGCATAGTACGCACTCAATAGATGTATTATGATCCATATCCAGAATTTCAAATCTCAAGTCCATGATCACTATCATTAAGCTCTTTTACCCAAGCTTCTCCAACTTTATACATAATTTTCCCACCAAGCAGGCTTTCCCCAAAATCTTTATAAAAACCTTCACCAGCCCATTGGTACTGTAAAACTTTAAAACAGCAAACTACCAAAAGAGGCAGCATATGGCATCTCTAAAGATCTTTAAAAACATGCAGGATAACCCATCTTTGGTACCTGAAGTGCCAGCCTTCCTGAAAGTAGGACACTTGGCCAGGTAAATATCAAGGCCCAATTCAGATCTAGAACTCCATTACACCCTTTGGATAGACCACTCCTGAGTCCAGGAAGTGGCCTGTGGGAGACAGCCTGACTCACCTGCCGGTTCCGAACTTGCTCATGGATTCTCTCAGAGACAGCAGCTGTCTTGGCAAACATGAGCACCCCTGAGGTTAGGCGGTCAAGCCGATGCAATGGGCGTAGCTCCTTCAGTTGGTGTTCCTTGCCTAGGATGAAGATGACTGTGTTGTGTCGGAAACGACCACAGGGGTGGACAGGAATAGAGGAAGGCTTATCTACAACTACCACATCTTCATTCTCAGCTAGCAGGCGAATAGGCTCTGCTGTGACTGGTGGCTCATGCCTGTGCACTGTGTTCCTCAAGAAGTCATTGTCCTGCCAAAAACATAGGTAACCAGTCAGCCTAAAAGCCAGCAGTCTGTAATCAGTCAATTTCACACCCAGCCTCCTGTGCATTACTGACATGGAAGAATAGTACATGCTCAAGCAGATAAAGAATGAAAATGCTGGGGGTGGGGGGCGCCCAGGGATTTAGCTCAGTGGTTCCGGCACCTGCCTCAAAAGAGCAAGGTCTGGAGTTCGATTCCCAGTACCAAAAAAAACCACAACGAAAATGCTGGGGATTTAGCTCAGTGGCACTGTACCCGCCTTGCAGGTGGCAAGGTTCTGAGTTCGATCCCTGATACAAAAAAAAAAAAGAAAGAAAGAAAGCAGTGTTGCATTGTATGTTTTCTCATTGTGTAAAAATACAAACAAAGGTTAATGATTATATCTCTGGGAGATGAGATTATGGATTTTTGGTTTTACCTACTGATATATATTTTACAAAAAAAAATTGTATTGTAAAAGTAAACTTCCTTTGTTTTGGGGGCTTTTTTTTTTGGAGAGGGTCTTACTATGTGGTTCAGGCTGCCCTGAACTCACTATGTAGCCCAGGCTGGCCTCAAACTCACGGCAATTCTCCTGCCTCAGCCTCCCAAGTGCTGGGATTACAGGCCTGCCCCATCATGCCTGGCTTTGGGCTTTTTTGGTACCGGAATTCGGGATCTTGCGCTTTCGAGGCAGGGGCAGAATCACTGAGCTAAATCCCAGGCCCCTTTGGGGCTTTTTTTTGAGACAGGGTCTCCCTATGTAGTTCAGGTCAGGTTGGCCTCGAAATCACAGTGATCCTCCTGCCTCCAGAGGACTGGGATTACAGGCGTAGGATATCACAACCAGCAGTAAATTTCTTTTAAACAGAGGGAAAAGCTCCATAAATCATCACTTACGACCTTGAAAAAACACCAACCTGTTAAATGCAGAGATCTGGACTCTACACCTAGATTGCCACGGCTCATGACATGCCCTTGGGCAAGTTACTGACCTACTCTGAGTCTCAGTTTCCTTATCTGTCAAATGGGAGAATTAGACCAGACCTGTGGTTTGCAAAATTGGGATGGAAAAGGGAGTCGCTAAAAGCTGAAATTGCCTTGCCTCTCTTCACAACCATGGTGAGCCAGCGTTACAGAAAGGTGTGTCCCCAGAACTTCACCTTGAGCGTGACGCTGAGGTCCTGCACTGGCTCCTCGTTGAGGTGCAGGCGGCCCGCCTGTACCGCCGCCTCGTAGTAGGCCAGCGGCTGGGCTCGGAACTCAGTGCTAAAGACGTGCAGCAAACTGTGGCCCACCCAGCGGCCTTTGCAGTAGGTCTGAAAGTCGAAGTAATAGGGTCGCACCTTGCGCAGGCCGCCCTCAAAGTAGTAACTGGTTTCGGCGAAGTGCTCATTACCAAAGCTGACTCCAGTTCGCCGCTTCTTCGGGGGTGGGACGACGCGCTCCCCAGTTGCGCCTCGCCGCTTCTTCCGCTTGCCTGGGTCGGCGGCTGGAGTCGACGACTGCTCCCCGGTCCTGAGCGTCGGTTCGGTTACAGGGCCCGCTGGTTCCGGGGGCCCCAGTAGCGGCTCGCCCCTCGCATCGCTACCACCGTCTCCGTTTTGCTGAGCCGGAGCCCTCAGGCCGCCCGCTGTCTCGACTCCTGTCGACAGTGTTTCTGCCATCGGGCTCCTACAGCTACCCAAAGTCCTGACAAACCTGAGGGGCCGGGGGTCGAAACACCACCGTACAAGAAACCCCAGACGGCCGTGGGCACCCAGGCGCATGATCGCGCGGATACCGCGCCAGCGTCGCGTTTTGATGGCGTCACTCAGCACCAGCCAATCGATGAGGACAAGTGCCTAGGCAGTCTGCAGGAGTGCGGAAAAGGAAGTGAAGGGGACTGAGTGGTGAGTGGAGATGCCAAAAGTGCGTCCTCCTACCCTGGAGACCTGACATTATTTCATAAAGGAAATCTTTGGGTTTCACTGCGTAGAAGTCGTGACAGGAGTGGGTCGGGTATATTCTATGGCATCGCTATTAGATGTGATGGAATATACGGTACTCAAAAGTTTCTTGGGTCTACAGAAACACTAGAAAGGAACTTTATTTAAAACAAACCAAAACCAATTTTTTTGTTTTTGTGACACAGGGCCTCCTTATGTAGTTGAGATTGGCCTTACACTCACTATGTAACCAAGGCTGGCCTCGAACTTGGCAGTGATCCTCCTGCCTCAGCGTGCACCACCAAACCTGGGCAAAAAACCCCTAAAAAAACTAGAATGAAAGTTGCTAAACTCTGTGAGTATACTAAAAACCATCTATTGTATACTTAGTGTGTATTATAGTATGTGACATATATAGTATTATAGTATTGGCATACTTCAATAAAACTGTTACAGATTTTTTTTGTTTGTTTTTAGAGTGAAATTTCTCCAAGTAGTTAGATATTCCAACGCTAGGTACCCCTTAAAGGGACAAATGTCTAGTCCAATTCAGGAGACCTAGCCTTTGTAATATAAAATGCTAGTTTTCTTTTTAAATGTATTGAGTTTTTTTATTTTTTGGTACCGGGGATTAAACTCGGGTCCTTGCGCTTGCGCAGCAGGCAGCGAAACCATTGAGCTAAATCCCCAGCCCTTAAAATGCTAGTATTGATTTAGGGCATTCTTCTCATATGCATTAGCACTTTACAGAGGAGTAAGAGAAGTCTTTTTCTTTTCTTTCTTTCTTCATTTTTGCTGTTTCTTCTGTTAACTTGTCAGTCTCACCAAACTAACAGAGGTACTACAGCTGACACTCTTATTTCAGAGCAGTTTGAGATAGCCACAGCTATAGAACTCTACATGCTGAAAAACAGCCTAATTCCTAATTCCTTCCTCAAAATAAGAGGTCAAATTTTCCATTGATTGTGAGTCTCACTATGTAGTTCACTCTGGCCTTGAACTCACTATGTAGCCTAGACTGGCAATCCTGCCTCAGCCTCCTGAGTGCTGGGATTACAGGTTTGTGCCATTACTTCTGACTTCTCCTTTGTTTTCTAACCTCCTTACCTTTCACTTTCTTTGCTTGCATACTCTCTAAGAATAGTTGTAAGTGTGAGCAGAGTACCTTGTGGTAGTACTTTCAGATGGTCATAGTTGTCACTACCATACCTCCATTGATTGTTGGACACATCTAAAGGCAATAACCTCAGCCAAGTTTCTTCTACTGATGGCTGGCTGATATCTTTCATCATGTTTCTTTGGGAGAGAGTAACAGTCCTGGAAACTGAGGACTAGGGAGGTTGTAACTAAGTGAACCTGCTGATATCCCTTGAAGGATATCAAAGGTCATCTTTAGAAGGCACCTCAGGATAGGGACTTAGCTCAGTGGTGCTGCTGCCTGCCTCACAAGTGTAAGGTCCTGAGTTCGATCCCCGTATTGCCCCCCCTCCCAAAAGGCACCCCATCTCACACTTTTTTCTATGTGCTCTGGCCACACTTCTGTCATGGCCTCTTGGCTGTTATTTGTACCCCTGTCTGCCTTCTTGGGAGATCTCGCTCCTGGCAGACAAGCTCGACTCCTGTTGACAGGGTTTCTGCCATCGGGCCCCTACAGCTACCCCAAGTCCTGACAAAACTGAGGGGCCGGGGGTCGAAGTGCCACCGTACAAGAAACTCTGGGACCCATTCTAAGTCTAACACAATGCCCACAACACAGCAGTAGCTTGGTTAACTGCTGACTGGATAAGCAGAAGCTTCATAATTCAGTGAATGGGTCATAGGTCTCCTGTGACATTAAGAAGCCACTTAAAGTGCTCTAACTTGAGTAGCAAGGGTGTGAAACAAACACCCCCCAGAGAATTGCCCAGGAGGTGAACTTACTCAAGGGCCCAAGTCAAAAGTCTGGAAAACTTGGCTTTCCCATTAGAGAAAGGAGAGGATGAGCAGATAGCTGGAACCACCCTGTCCACGAGAAATGAAATTCTTTGTGGTGGAGGAAACGGCTCTGGTCGCTGGACTCCACCGTTTCCGGGCAACCATATCCCCGCCCACAACTCCCCTCCCCTCTGGGCCTCGTTTCCTCCCAAGCTCCTCTCGACCAATGTGTTCGCACTACGTCGCTGGGCCAGAAGATAATTGGAGGGCTCCTGGGCCCCGTCACTCGGAGACTCCTCCCCTCGCTGCTTCCGAGCTGGACGCTTCTGACCGGAGCAGAGCGTTTGCGGAGTGTTGTGCAGGCACTTACGGTAGGTGAGAAGGGGCCGGGGCGCCCACCGTTTTGTATCCACTACTCTGGCCTGACCCCGAATACCACAGAGGCTATCAGGGACCAGGTTCTTACACCCCAGCCAGGCCTTGAGGCTGGAGCGACTGAGGCCTGGAGTCTGGACACTGGGTTTTCTGCGCAGTTACGGGCGCCGTGGGGGCGGGGGCACGCGGGGCTCGGCGGGAGCAGAGCTTTGGTTTAGGTGTTTTCAGAGGACTTACATTGAGGCTTCATCAGTTCACCCAGGGCCTTAGTGACTTGTGTCCCTTTTACTTCGGCCCTTTGCTCTGGCTAGGCTCTCTTGAGATTTTTTCAGACCTTTCACTGGGCAGCCTTCTTGATCTCTGAGACTCCCGCTGAAAGGTGTCGGCCTATCCTGTAAACCTAGGTGGTTCTGGAATATCCCTGATCCTAAGCGCGGTCTTTGTGCATAGTTCTCCCTACCAGACTCTCCTTGGGCTGCTTTCAGTTTATGTCCCAAACAGGAAGAGTACTGGGTAACGGGTAAAAATACGTATTTTGAAGGGGAGCATGTTGGCTCATGCTGAAATTTCGGCACTCTAGGAGGCTGCGTTTTGTTTTGGGGTTTTTTGGTATCGGGGATCAAACTCAGGACATTGCGCTTTCAAGGCAGGCGCCAGAGCTAAATCCCCGGCGCTCTGGGAGGCTGAGTTTGAGTCCTTCCTGGTAACCTAGTGAGATCTTGTTGCTCAAGAACGTGGGGTGAAAGCTCAGTGCAAAGGCCCTGGGTTCAATCTCCATTACCCCCCCCCCCCCAAAAGAAAAAGTTTTGGAGCAGTTCAAGTCTGGATTTTAGTGTGGCCTTCTGAAACTCAGTTTCTTCATCTGTAAAATAATGAAACTTCTTATATTTCAGTGTGCCCATTACATGCTAACTATCCTGACTTGATTACACATTATGTGCATGTATTACCACACTGTACTCTATATAATATACAATTAAAATAATAACAAATTTTTAAAAGTGATTTTTATGTAGGTTTTTTTTTAACTCTTGGCGATCCTCCTTCAGCCTTCCAAGTGCTGGGATTACGGGTGTAAAAAAAGTGGTTTGTTTTTTTTTTTTTTAAAAAAAGAATAGGAGTTAATGTAGTCCACCTACCACATGTAATGAGAACATGACCCTTGCATTATGAGAACACTGACACACTAACAGACCCTTTCACCAAGCAACATTTTTCTTATC
Source organism: Heterocephalus glaber (assembly GCF_000247695.1). The sequence continues at coordinate 7,863,448 of NW_004624804.1, read as the reverse complement.
TTCAGGAATATGAAACTGGAAGACCTTTAGTCTGCCCTACCAGACAAAATTTAACTGGCTGGCTAGAGCAGTTGCATTTTGGAGATCTTTGGACAAAAGTGTTCCAGTTGTTCACACTGGAAGAATCCTAGAAATTCCTGTGTGTGTGTGTGTATGTGTTAATATGTTAAAACATACATAATGTAGGCCGGGGATTTAGCTCAGTGGTTCTGGTGCCTGCCTCGAAAGCACAAGGTCCTGAGTTCGATCCCCGGTACCAAAAAAAAAATATATATATATATATATAAAACACATGTAATGTAAGATTTATCATTTTAATTTTTTTCCCCAGGAGTCTGGATTGAACCTACGACCTTCACATTGAGCTACATCCTTAGCCCTTATTTATATTTACTTGTTTTTAAAATTTTGAGACAGGTCTTGCTTAAGTCACTAAATTGCCCAGGCTGGGCTTACACATGTGATCCTGCCTCAGCGCCCCTAGCGTGCTAGGATTACAGACAAGCACCACCATGCCTGGCTGTTTTGACCATTTTTATGTGTACTGGTCAGTGGCATTTGCATTGTTGTACAACCAAAACTGGCATCCATCCTCAGAACTTTTTCATCCTCAGGACTTTTTCATCCTCTCAAACAGAACCTTTGTACCTATTGAACAGTGACTCCCCATTTTCCTCTCACACCACTGAGCTAAATCCTCAGCCCCCACCATTTATTTTCTATCAGTTTGACTCTAGGTAATTCATAGGAATAGAATCATTCAATGTTTGTCCTTTTGTGTGTGGGGCTTGTAGAAATTCCATTTTCAGAGCAAACATTATGAGTGCAAAGTCAAAAAGAGAATTCAATTGTTCTTTTGTCATCTTTATCTGTAATATGAATCTAATACAAGATATTTTTAATTTTTCTTGCAAGAAACATCTTAAAAGCCTATTACCATTTTTTTTCAAATGTGTAAACAGATACCTGAGTACCATGCACTTACACTGTATCCTGAAACCTCTTCCTTACTTGTCTGCACTTCTGTTTTCCAGCTTAGATTCCAAATGAAAATGTTTGAGAGTATTGACTGCGCAGCCACAAACTCTGGCAGGGATCTCTGGTCTGAAATCTGTTCCTGTCTACCAAATCCTGACCAAGAAGATGCTGCATACAATGCCTTCTCGGACTCCTTTGTAGATTCTTACCCTGTGGGTAAAGACCAGGGGGAAGCAGCAGACTTTGCTGTCCAGTCAGCTATAAAGCCCTGGGCTCCCTTGCAGGATTCAGAAATGTATTTAGCATCTCTAGGTAAGTTAGATAGCTCCTTTTCTCTTTTTTAAATCAGAAGCTGGTGGTCTTATAATATTTAGGCAGTTTGAAGATTGAACCCAGGGCCTTCACATTGAGCTATATTCTCAGCCATTTTATTTTATTTATTTTGTGGTTTGTTTTTTTTTGGCACTGGAAATTGAACTCGGGACCTTACGCATTCGAGGCAGGCGCCAGAACCACTGAGCTAAATCCCCAGCCCCTTATTTTGATTTTTGAAACAGGGTCTCACTATGCAGTTCAGGCTGACCTTGAACTCACTATGTAGTCCAGGCTGGCCTCAAACTCACGACCATTTTCGTGCCTCAGCCTCCTGAGTGCTAGGATTACAGTTGTGTGCCATGGTGCCCGGGTCTTCCAGCCCTTTAAAAAAATGTTTTTATTTTATTTTCAGACAGATTCTTGCTAAGTCACTAAGTTCCCCAGGCAGGGCTCAGATTTTTGATCTTCTTGCTTCAGCCTCCTGAGTGTTGTGATTAAAGGCTCGCACCACCATGCCAAGCACAAAGCTGGTGGTTTTAGGAAAGCATGTTGAAGTTCTGTTACATCAAACTTTTTTTTTTGCGGTACAGGGGATCGAACTCATGACCTTGCGCTTGGGAGGCAGGCGCCAGTGCCACTGAGCTAAATCCCCAGCTCCCCACCATTTATTTTCTGTCAGTTTGACTCTAGGTAATTCATAGGAATAGAATCATTCAATGTTTGTCCTTTTGTGTGTGGGGCTTGTAGAAATTCCATTTTCAGAGACAAACCTTATTATGAGTGCAAAGCCAAAAAGAGAATTTAATTGTTCTTTTGTCATCTTTATCTGTAATATGAATCTAATAGACATTTTTAATTTTGTTACAAGAAACATCTTAAAAGCCTGTTTCTGACACAAAAACTGTACATACTGATGTTTTGATATGTGCATACATTATGTAATGTTTAAATTAAGGTAAACATAGCTACTCCTCAACCATTTATTATTTCTTTATGGTGAAATTTTTCGAGATCCTTTCTTCTCATGGTATTCTTTTATTGCTGAACATCTGTGAGGTATACCTGTGTGTCATAAGACACTTGAGGAAGGAAAGGCAGTTTAGGAAGAAGGAACTTTTGAGGAAAGATAGAAGAATCAAAAGAGACCTTATATGCTTGCTAAGAAATATCTTGGGAAAACAAAAGGAATTTCACTAATATACTGCAGAAAAACACAGTTGGAATGATAGAGAATGAGAAAGGTGAGAGGGTAATATGAAATTTGTTGGGAAGCTACCAAAGATGGAATAGTAATGCTTGTAGCTATGGCCAGCCAGGTTGGAAGTTGTGCTTGTGGTAACCAGAGCACCTACGTAATAATGTTAAGGAGGAGAAACAGCAGACAGAAAGCGGTAGCAGGCCCTTTAGGTGGTTAATGCCATGTGACCAGGGGTTATAAGAAACTCTCATAGAAGGAACTAGGGATTTAATTTAGCTCAGTGGCGCCACGCCTGCCTTGCAAGGACAAGGTCCTGAATTCAATCCCTGGTACCAAAAAAAAAGAAACTCATAGAGATGATCATGGTTATGACTGCTAAAGATTAGTTTGCAAAGCTAAAACTCCACTGGTCTTCTCTAAAAATCAGTTAAGAAAATGGTAATTAAAATGTCCTTCTCTGAGGAAAATAAGAGCCATTGCTGTTGTCCAGGGAAGGGACTAGGTGACAGTGGCACGCAAGTTTGGGGGCTGTAACAGCACCTCTTTCTGCCTGCTCTTTGGGGATCACACTTGATCAAGAACTTAGTACATTCAAGAGAGAGGAAGACCTTTTCTAGCCCAAAAGAACCTTTGACCATAATAATCAAGGCCAGACAATGTAAAGATTGTTTTTATTGCCAGATAAACCTGTCTCAAAAAGAATGCACAGGGCTGGGGATTTACCTCAGTGGCTCTGGTGCCTGCCTTGCAACTGCAAGTTGTTCGATCCCCAGTACCAAAAAAAAAAAAAAAAGAATGCACTAATAAGAGGAATAATTAAAAACTTTCCCAGTTAAACATGAGATATGCATAACCTTCCTTACATACTCAGGAAAAGATAAAGCCCTTCAAGTATTAACATTTGTCAACTGCAGGCCTTTTACATGCATGCGCTCTTGGGGATAGCTCACAGGAACACAGACAGTTTTTTGTTGCTTTGTTTTTTTGTTTTTGTTTTTTTTAGTACTGGGGATCCAACCTGGGACCTTGTGCTTGTGAGGCAGGCAGCGGAACCACTGAGCTAAATCCCTGACCTGGTTTTCTGTTTTGATCCATGGGTAGTAGCTCATGTGACTTGTTTGGAAATGAAAACAGGATTGCATGTCATGAAGTTTCTAGTGGCTTTGCACTTGATATCCGTCTCCCCTACGAAAAAATAAGCCAGAAACCATCATTTACCTGTGCACATTTACAGTTGCTTAAAAGTAGGGGTATCCAAAAGTGTGGTTAGGTGATTTCACCATTGTTTAAACACTGGGGAGGGTACTTACTCAAAGACAGCTGTGACATCACTAAGTGATATAATCTTTTTTTTTTTTTTTTTTTTTGGTGGTACTGGGGATTGCACTCAGGACCTTGTGCTTGTGAGGCAGGCAGCAGTACCACTGAGCTAAATCCCCAACCCTTAAGTGATATAATCTTAAGGAACCATTGTCAGGTGTGTGGTCTGTCCTTCACCAAAACATTGTGTGGCACATTTGAAGGTGACAATTAATGAAGAAGGTAACCGGTAATGTCCTTTCTTGTATTCTTCAAAAGGAGAAATTTGGGGCCGGGGATTTAGCTCAGTGGTTTCACCGCCTGTTGGGCAAGCGCAAGGACCTGAGTTCGATCCTTGGTACCAAAAAAAAAAAAAAAGAAAGAAATTTGTTCAACAGTTATACTTAAAATACAAAGAAGAGTAATTAAACAAACATGTATCATCAGGAAACCATATGGACTACTCTCACAGGGATTAAAAAATGCTTGTTTTGGGCTGGGGATTTAGCTCAGTGTTTCTGCCACCTGCCTGGCAAGTGCAAGGTCCCAAGTTCAATTCCCGGTACCAAAAAAAAAAAAAGATGCTTGTTTTTATTAGGCTCCAATATCCAGGCCACAAATTGAGCAATTTTTTTAAATATTGGAAGATTCTTTTTCTTTAATCAAGAATTTAATCACACATAGAGATCTTAAAGGTCTCATATTATTGAGTTCCTGTCAAGTCAATTTTAGTGTCTAATGAACCGTTGGATCTCTCATCATTTTCTCTAATTCTTTCTCATGAGGTTTGGAAACCACTTCATGTCACTTTAAAAGGAAGAAAAGCCATTTACTCCTCAGAGACATTATTTTCAAGGAGTCGAAAAAAAGATGATAGCATACACATGTCAAGCTGAGGAAAACAAGCATTCCTTAGAGAGATACCTGCTGGCTTATGTGATGTGATTTCAAAGGAAACATGCCAGTAACTTATTTATGAGAACCTATGGCTTTTCCCTTTTCTGGGGTTAAACGTTTATTTGATACAATGCAGGATAAGGACTCTGTGAAGGAAAAAGGAATATGTTTGATCCCTTTTTATCTCTCCTTAAAAAATGTGCCCTTTGGGCCAGGGATTTAGCTCAGTGGTTCTGCCGCTTGCCTGGCAAGCACAAGGACCCGAGTTCAATCCCTGGTACCAAAAAAAAAGCGCCCTTTTTGAAGGAATGTGGATGTACTAATCAGTGAGAGAATTATTAAATTTGCATTTTACATTCAGTTGAAATTTCGTTTCATACTCACTTTCCTTGTTAAGCTCCATTTTTCATTTCTTTAGAGAAGAAACTAAGAAGAATCAAAGGTTTAAATGAGGAAGTGACTTCTAAGGACATGCTTCGAACCCTGGCCCAAGCCAAGAAGGAGTGCTGGGATCGGTTCCTCCAGGAGAAGTTAGCATCAGAGTTCTTTGTAGATGGACTGGATTCTGATGAAAGGTAATTGATTCCCAGTCTGTTTCATTGCCAGAACACTTCTCTTTCTCTGAAGCATTCAAGGATAGTGGTATGTGGGTCCTAATATTTGTTGATATCAACATTATCTCTTTGTGCTAAAATCAGCCTTTGTAAGCTTGCTTTTTTTTGTTCTTAGCCTAACAGATTTTTTTTTTCTGTTTGTCTTTGGTTTTTGAGATAGTGGCTTCCAAAGGTATCCTGAATGTCCCTATCTAAACAGGAGATTAGCCTAGAAGATTTTTGAGAATGGGTATTTTTTCCAAAAGGCAAAGACCCCAGCTACATCCCATTCACACACTGAATAGAGCTGAGGAGAGACCACTATCTTCATTTATAGGTATGTAATGCACTTGAAAAAAACTAGTAATCAGTCAACAATTGGAACCATCTCTTTTTACCTCTGAATCTCCATTGCCTTACAGAGTTCCTGCCATATTGTAGCCACTCAATAAACATATGTAGACCAAATTAATAAATTTATTAAGCATGTGCTATAGGATGACATTGTATCCTGGGAGAGTGTTATAAGGAAGTTTTGGGCTCTTCCATCTCTCTCCTTTTTGGGGAGATCCTCAAACCCAATTGAGGACAAATACAGTGGTACTTCAGTTCATAAACACTTTCATTTGCAAACAATTTGGTTTGCAAACAAAAGCATTGGACAAAATTTTGTTTTTGTTTGCAAACTGCATCGAGTGACATGACCACAACCATCTTTCCCACACAAACACAAATGTGGCCCTCTTTTCCAAAATCGTAGAACAAATTAAGTTCGTGAATCAAGGTATGATTGTATGTGTGAAGATATACCTTAGCTCAGTGATGGCAACCTTTTAGAGACCAAGTGCCCAAACTACAATCCAAAACCCACATTTTTGGTTTTTGGGGGGGGCTTTTTGGTACCGGAGATCGAACTCTGGACCTTGCGCTTGCGAGGCAGGCGGCATAAAACCCACTTATTTAACACAGGTGTTGGCAATGCAGTCAAACCTAAATACTGAGGTTTTAGTTTAGAAAAAGCAACTCATACATTAATGTCTTTTGTCTTGAAAGAAAAACACAGTACAGAGCTTTCAGTGATATAAACACCTTTTTATGGAAAGGTAAATATTTGCATTTGGCATGCTTTTGCACAATTAATGTGATCTTGCTGTTGTATGTATGGTGATAATTTGTCAAACCTTGGCTCATGCTTCATTAGTTTGAGAGCAACACATGCAGCACTCAGGTCATCTGTTAGTCTGTTTCTCGTATCAGATTTGATATAATTCAAAGCTGAAAACAGATGCTCACAAACATAAGATGATCCAAACAAAGTAAGAAAAGCAATCCCAGGTGCTTTCACTGATTTAAAATTATTTGGCAGCAGAGGCTGGGGAATGTAGCTGAGTGGTGCCAAGCCTGCCTGGCAAGCACAAGGTCCTGAGTTTGATCCCCAGTACCACAAGAAAAAAAAAATTATTTGCCAGAGAATTCTACACTTTAAGGATTTCACTTTCAGAACTACCAACTGTGTGTTGTCCTTTGTCACCTCTTCACACTCTTTTTTTTTTTTTTTTTTGGTACTGGGGATTGAACTCAGGTCCTTGCGCATGCACAGCAGGCTGCAAAACCACTGAGCTAAACCCCCGGCTCTGTCTTCTTAATTGTTGCACACAGGTCATAGAATGTATTTCTCTAGAAAGAGCTTTCTTGAAATTCCAATAGCTCCATTTCCAGATTTCAAAAATCTAACCAGTATAAAATAAGCAGGAAAGATCGAGTTCTTCAAATTTGGCTTTATCTGGAGAAGTAAGCAAACACAGGATTTTCTCCATCTTACAGAACTGTAAAAATCTGTTACTAAGGGCCGGGGATTTAGCTCAGTGGTTCCGGTGCCTGCCTCGTAAGCGCAAGGACCCGAGTTCGATCCCCAGTACCAAAAAAAAAGGGTAAGGGCCGGGGATTTAGCTCAGTGGTTTTGCCGCCTGCTGCGCAAGCACAAGGACCCGAGTTTGAACCCCAGTACCA
>NW_004624804.1:7822452-7856058 GCF_000247695.1 Heterocephalus glaber | reverse complement strand
AAAAAAAAAAAAAAAAATCTGTTACTAAAATTCTTCTTTGCAGCTGCTCTAGTACTAGAAAATTCCTTGTAGATTTCCTGATGGCTTGTAGGATTGTCTGCAAATGATGTAGAATTTTCTAAATGCATTTTAGAGTTGGTAAATATTGCAGCTGCCTACTTTCAAGGTCTCTTTCAAAAACCTGCAGTTTCCTCTCAAATATTTTGATATCACAAATGTTTTTATATCCTTTCTGCTGTTTTCCCTACACCTTGTAGCTTTTTGTTTAGTACATCAAAGTGTAATATGTCAAAATGTGTAAAAAAAAAAAAAAAAGTAATTTTGTTAAGCCAGGCCATATTATTGAGCTGTGGACATTCCTGCCCTTTTTTATTCACAAACCACTTAATTTTTTTTTTTTTGGTACTAGGGATCGAACTCGGGACCTTGCACTTGCGAGGCAGGCGCCGGAACCACTGAGCTAAATCCCCGGGCCCTAAACCACTTAATTTCATCCATGCAGGCTACAGATCTCTCTCTAGGTCTCATCCTCTGCTCAGCCACTGGACTTTATTGTACATTAACTAAAGCATTGTACTGTGCCCAAACCTCATCAAGTGCTTGAAACTGTCAAAAATTAAAAGCATGAGCAATGATGTAATTCACCATCTTTGAGGATATTGTCTAATTTTTTGCGGCCTTCCCTAGCACAAAGAGCTTCTTGATGTATGACAGTGAAACTGAGTGACTGGATGTTTTTCTTCTTAAGAAAGAACTTCGTGAAACTAGATGTTGCCTCCATAATGTATGGTGCTTCCACCATGCATGGTGCTCCATCACTAGTAATTAAAACCACTTTTTCTGGTCTTATGTCTTGTGACATATTTTTTAAAAAATTGGTGTAGAGAGTGAAAACCTGAATTTTAACAAAAGGTCTTAGGGGGATATGACTTAACCTAAGTTTGCATCATATCAGTAACACTGATTTTGAGGGTCCCATCAAGTCAGATGAAGATGCTGCTGCTAAAATCAAGGATAGTATGTGACTAAAACTTCATAGTTACATTTTACTGGCTGGGTGTAGTGGCTCATGCCGGTAATACCAGCACTTGGGAGGCTGAGGCAGGAGGAGTGCTGCAAGTTCAAGTCCAGCTTTGGCTGTATAGTTAGTTGAAGGACAGCTTCAGCTACATAATGAGTTCAAGGCCAGCCTGAACTGGAGACCCTGTCTCAAAGAAAAAAAGTTACATTTTACTTTTTAATTTACAGTGTGCGTTCACTTATCTCAATTATTGAATCAGCATGTCTCCAGATCCATCAGAAATCAGTGTGGCATCAACGGTCAGTCTAACTACCTTGAGGGCTCAGAAAATAATAAAAATTTAATTTAAAAAAAAAAGAAAATAATATAAATTTGGCCTTTTCCATCTCCAAAGGCTCAACCTAATGAAGGGTCAAACTGCCCCACAAATAAGAAATGTAAAGATGTATAGATTCCTGACCCACTAATAATTTGGTATTTACTTGTATCTTCCCCACCCATCAATATTACCCTCCATTCCAGTTCTTGGTGAGGGTGATGGGGGTTATTAGCAAAGCTAGCAAACCAAAAAAGATGGACGCTTTTGTGGATAAAAACCATCTTACCTGGGGGTTGCAGGAGCAAGACTTACCCAGGGATTGGGGGAGGTGCATCAGACAGCCAGGCAGGTGCCAATTCCAGGTGGTTTGCTTTTCTGACCTCTGGCTGCTGTTATCTGTAGGTCATGGATGTTCAGGGTTCTGTGACTCTTTACTTGGGTAGAAAGATTAGTCTTCTATAAGAATTTTAGTTATTCATGCTGCTGCTCTGCCATATGGCTTCAGGACTGGAACTTGTCCTCTGGGTGAAGCCATAAAAGAAAAGAGGGGGAAATTGGAAAACTCATTTCTTTGCAGATTGCTTTTCAGATTTGGTTCTCTTTTGCCATCCAGTCCAGTTCCGAGAAGACAAAACTCCTCCATAATTCTCCACAGGAATGCTTTCTCCAAAATCAGCTCAGCATGTTTCTGAGCACCCATACCTAAAATAATTTGTTTCTTTCCCTTTTCTTTCTTTCTTTTTTCCTTTTTTGTTGTACTAGAGATTGAACCCAGGACCTTCACATTGAGCTACATCACCAAGCTTTTTTTTTTTTTTTTTTCACATTGAGCTACATCACCAAGCTTTTTTTTTTTTTTGAGACAGGGTCTTGCTAAGCTGCCAAAGCTGGGCTCAAACTTGGGATCTTCCTGCCTCAGCCTCCCAAAGTGGTGGGATTACAGACCTGTACCATCATGCTTGGCTTGCTTCCCTTTTCTTTTCTTTTTTCTTTTTCTTCATCTTTTTTTTTCCCCCTTTGGTGTTTTTGAAACAGGGTCTCACTTTGTAGTACAGGCTGGCCTCAAACTTGCAGAAATCCTCCTGCCTCATCCTCCTGAATGCTGGGATTACAGATGTGCACCACCATATCCAGCTGCTTTCCTTTTTCTGTAGAAATAATTTGAACAATAGCTAAATGTTTCTGTCACACGTGATTCTGCTAAGATGTGGGCACAAGAGCCAATCAGCTGTTCACTTTCCCCTCTGATGTTTGGGCTTGCTCCCTGCACCTCCATCTGTGGGAGTGCTTCTATCATTGTTCAGAACACCAGGAAATAGTAGTTGTGCATTTGTTTTCAAACTTTAAAGCTTATGTTTTAAACAGAGGTCATTTTGCAGGGGACTGTGTGGACTAGGTAGGTGACTCTTGTAGTATGCTTTTGGCAAGGAATTAATGGGCTAAGAAATCCAACTACCTGAAAAATAATTCCACCATACACTGACCAGTGTCTCTCATCTGCAGTTATGGCTTTGTGCTACTAAGGAGTATGGATGAGGTTCATATTATTTCTAGTCACTTATATTTTACTGTGAATGCCTAATAGCTATAGGGTGTAGGACCCTGGGTACTAACGGGAGGTTGGAGAGGGGCATGACCCTGACAGTCACACTTCCCCTCTACACAGCAAAACAAAACAGCATACTGGCCATTCCTTTGTAGGAATTGCAAATTTCATTTGCTGCTCAAATGTTTCTATCTTGGGGACTTGCTAGGGGTGAAATAAACAACCTTCACACAAAAAATCGCCCTTCCTACAATAAGTACTGTACCATATGTAAAACTGAGCCTCAAACAGCTTCAAGTATAAGAGATTTAAAGATGCTCAGGTTCTGCCTCACTGATAATTTGGCATTTGTTCCAGTGTTTCCTCCCCTTGACAGTTTCTTTCAATTTTGAGGAAAAAAGATAGGACCAAGGCATAAGCTCTTCAGTTACTCTCATTAAGCCTTCCGAGGCTCCACGTGCAAAGGGGGCCTGGTGCTGCTTATAGCCAAAGTGCCCTCTAGGGGGTAAATTATACCTCCCAGCTGCCAGGATGCACAGCTGTCAGAGGAGTGCGTCTGCTCTCCCCATGTCAGCAGTGAAAAAACAATTGTAGGAAGAAATTGGTGATGGGCGGGAAGGCAGTGTTTGAGTAACTAAGCTAATCATTAAGTAATTAATCGTGAGGAATGATATAGCCACCCTTTTCTTCTGCTCTTTCACAGCACCTTGGAACATTTCAAGAGGTGGCTGCAGCCAGATAAAGTAGCCATCAACACAGAGGAAGTCCAATGCCTGATCCCTCCAGAGTCACAGGCTGAGAAGCCAGCAGCCGAGGACAAGGCAGCAGCAGCAGAACAATAAAACACACACACACACACACACACACGCACGCACGCACGCACACGCACACGCACACGCACACACACACGGCAGCTATCTGGAATCCAGAGGGAGCAGCCGAGAGCCCACTGGTGGCAGCAGCAAAGAGAAATCCAGGGAGGGGAAAAGTCCAAACTTCCACAAGGCATACAAGCCATGAGGACTTGCTTGGTGCTGACCTGTGTGACTGTCTTGGGTGGAATAATTGACCAGCACATGCTGGATCAAAATTCTGCCTTCCATGGGCCGGGGATTTAGCTCAGTGGTTTCACTGCCTGCTGCACAAGCACAAGGACCTGAATTCAATCCCCGGTACCACAAAAAAGAACAAAATTCTGCCTTCCTCAATGTCTCCTGGCTTGTTGGAGCCCTGGTGCTACAAGCTAGAAGTCTGCTGAGGACCTAATGAAGAACTGAGTGTTAAAGTGCTTGGCAGCACGGATGCCCTGATGTATAATCCATACATTAAGCAAGCCATAGTTTTCCTGGCCTCTTCTGAATATGGGTGCCTGTGTCCTTAACATCCCCTGGGTTTATTGTCGGGGCAAGTGGGGCCAGGGAGTGCAAAGTTGGCCTCCTGGGAACTAAGCCCATGTGGGCTTTCTCTAAGAAATCTTTAGTAAAAAGAGACTTTGGGAAAGAGACTGGATTTTCCTTTGTCTGATTTGTTCCTTGTGGAGAAAATGAATGAAAGAATTGTGAAACCATGGGCATCTATATCTGCATAGATAAGAGTTTTTTTATTTCATGCATATCTTATCCCCCAACTTCCTCCTGCACTGATTTCCAAATTAGACTTGTAAATACAGTTTAGTGTTTGACACTACTCCTGAATAGTTCCAGACTTGTTCTGTGGCAGCTTTTCTGGCTGAGCCTGCATTTTCCTCTTTTTTATGGTGTCCTTGTTCATATAAAAATATGAAGTATGGGGCCGGGGATTTAGCTCAGTGGTTTCACTGCCTGCTGCGCAAGCACAAGGGCCCAAGTTCAATTCCCAGTACCAAAAAAAAAGAAGTATGTGTTGTCCATATGAAACTTTCTCATCAGAGTAACTGTGTAGTGCTGTTGACCAGAGTTCTCCCAGAGGGATGCAGTGGGGAGGTGAAGACAGATGTGTGCTGTGCAGGGGAGCTGGTGGCCTTTGCTACCCTCCTGTTTTTAACATGTGCCCTTTGATAATCCAAACCTTGGTGTTCTAAGGGTAGGATTCTGAGGCTTCTTCTTTGGTAACAGTTTCCAAATCCCTGATGATGAACAGGGTGGCTATAAAAATCTTTGGAGAACATTGGCTCTTTTTTTTGGAGACAGAGTCTCACTATGTAGTTTAGGCTGGCCTTGAGTTCATGGCGATCCTCCTGCCCTAGCTTCCTGAGTGCTGGGGTTACAGGTGTGTGCCACCACACCTGGCTCATTGGCTTATTTCTAAATCAAGTATTTGCCTTACACAAAAGGATAGCCAACTAGATGATCTCATATACTTGTTTAACGATATGAGTATTTTTGTTATAATTTCCAGATATACTTTTTTTTACTCTTTTTTTTTTTTTTTAATTGACTGACTGTGTTAGCTTTATTCGTACTACTTTTTTTTTTTTTTGGTACCGGGGATTGAACTCAGGACCTTGCGCTTTCGAGGCAGGCACTGGAACCACTGAGCTAAATCCTCGGGCCCTATTCCTACTACTTTGATTAGCAGGATATCTTTGACATAGAATATAGCCTAAAGCCAAACATGGTAGTGCACACCTGTAATCCCAACACTTTGGGAGGCTGAGGCAGGAGGATTACAAGTTCAAGCCCAGCCTGGGCAACTTGTGACTTAATGAGACCCTGTCTTAAAATATTTTAAAAAGGCCTGGGTGTGTAGCTCAGTGTGAATACCCTGGGTTCAGTTTCCAATACCAAAACAACAACAGCAACAAAAAACATAAAAATGATATTATGTGGCTGGGGAACTTGGAGGATCCCACCACACTGGACAATCAGCTGGCCTTAAGAGATTTCAGGCTGCCATCTTTGACTGTGATACAGATGCTGGACCTCACTTTTTCTCCAGGGCCATCTGATGATGTTCAGCTGGATGGATCGATTTTTTTTTTAAGATTTTTCTTCATTCTGTATGATAAACAAAAATTCTTCCTTGGTAACAACAATTTAAGTAAAAAAATTGATGAGGTCCCAAAACACTCTCCCAAAGTGGCTGGTCCTTGGGTAGTAAGAGAATGTTTCTGTACCAGAAAGTATATTTCTATGATTGAGGCAAGAGTCTAGCCTTCTCTTTCTCCTACCTCCTGTTTACTGCCTCAGCAGAGGACATTTTTGTGTGAGAAGGTTGGGCATTGACGGAGAGGAGAACCTGGTGGAGATGGGAGAGGATGCCCCTGATCCCCAGCCACCTTCAGTGTTAACCCTTCGAGAGGCACAACGATCCCAGTTCATTATAACTGTGGTTCACTTGACTTAGAGGTGACATCTTAAGTGACGGCTCTAAAAAAAAGAAACTCCATTTACCAAAACTAAATTTGATATTGACTCCCAAAGCTAACATTTGTATAGATTTAACTTGGGCTATTGAGGTAGCACTGAACTTGGGTGCTGTCTTTGTCTTGTGGCTTATTGTATGGGCATGAATAAGTCAAATGACTTCTTTGTGTTCCAAGTTCCTTTCAGTAAATAGGAAAAATAGTATTGGCCCAAAATGTCAATCTGTTTCCTTTGGCCCTGAAAATGCTAAGGAACTCCAGTGAGGACGTACTCAAATCAGTAAAATTTACAAGTTGGGAGCGCCTCATCACTTCTTCCTTCCTTGTGTCCTGAGTGAAAGAGTCAGAAAGTTAGAACAAATAGTAATATTTCATGCTAAAGCCCAGAGCCAGTGAAGGGTAACTACCAACCGAAGCAAAGCAGGAATGACCCGGTACCCAGAAAAGGGTGGGTTTGGAGCCAGGGTGATAAGGTAGTGACTGACACTGTTCATTTTCGGCGCATGCTCTCACCACCCAGTGTTGGTGAGCTTGGTGCAGGGACAGCACAGGCTTATATCCAGTACTTGCTCCAGAAATGGGCTCACAACGAAGGGCTGTGAGAAAAACTTTCCACCAGCAGTGGTGAGGTGTGTTCCTCCCAGGCTGGCTGCCCACAGGATGACAGCTGGAAGTGGGAAGGTACACTCCCTCTGGCACTGCCTTGGAGTAAGTCCCCAGTCTGAGGAGAGCCCCAGCTACATGAAAAAAACATTTTCTTGAAAATTCTAAATTACCCCAACCGGCTTTGGCCCTATTTCAGCTACAAGATCCAAGACAGGACTCTGCTAAAGCAATCAGAGGTTTGTGGGAGGGCTGTTTACTTGAGTCCAGGGGTGGGTAATTTAGGGCACAGATTCATCTAACCAGTATCTGTGGAGCTCCTGTCATGGGCAGAGTGGTAAACAAAACCAAACCCTGCCTTCCTGCACAGAGTGCTGAAGGGGCAGGAAGGCCTGCCCATGAGCATGTTGGGCTGCTGGGAGAGCCCTTGGGGTGGAGAGGCACAAACCCTAACCCAGTCAGGGCAGGTAGGAGAGAGGCAGCATCAGGGAAGCTGAGAAGCAGTGAGATGAGACAGAGAGCTAAGACCATGGGGCCAAATAGCATCACAGAGGAGGAGAACCGCAGGAGCCAAGGCCTCAAAGTGAAAGAAAGTTCGGAGGATCATAGTAGTTCAGTGCAGCTGGAACATAGAGAACAAAGGAGTGACAGGAGGTGAGGTTAGATTAATAAACAAGGCTACCTGTGAAGGGCTTTCTAACCATGGCAAAGAGTTGGGAATTTACTATGGGAGACCAGGGAGCTAATGGGCCATTTTAAGAAGGGCAGTGATGCGACCAGATTTATATTTAGGAAGAAAGTTACGGCTTTTGTGGTACTGACCTGAGTAAATTAATTGGGGTGTACAAATTATTCATAAGTGTGCATGATATGTCTACATGAAGTGATGCACTTCGAGGGCTCCTGGCTTTTCTCTCTCTTTCTTCCTTTCTTTCTTTCTCTCTTTCTTTCTTCCTTTCTTTCTTTTTTGTTTTTTGAGACAAGGTCTCACTATATAGTTGAAGCTGGCCTTAGACTATGTAACCCAGGCTGGCCTCAAACTTGCAGCAATCCTCCTGCCTCAGCCTCCTAAGCACTGAGCAGGTGTGTGCCACCATAATTGGCTCTTTGTTTTTATTTTCTACCTCGATTTATTTTATTTTTTTCAAGGCTACATAACGAATATAACCATGCATGGCAGATAGTATTTTCCAACGATGGCCATATCTGTATGCCACATCCCACACATGTTACAATGTGATGCAGACACTTTTCCACTGAGATGTTGGGTCAATGTTCCCTCCCTTTGAACCTGGCAGACCTGTGCAGCTGTCTTGACAATAAGTAATGTGACTTCTGAGGGTGGGTCATAACAGCTCTCCATGTGCTCTATCTCCTTCCCTCTCCCTTTCTCTCTTTCCACTCACATGACTTTATCCCTGGCCTTCAAGCCTGCCCTGTGACACCAAGGAGAACAGAGACCAATGTAATGTTTCTGCAAATTCATGAGCAACATAAATGTCATAGCTTAACCCACTAAATTTAGGTTTGATTTGTTACAACAAATAACCAGTAACCTTGACCCAGACTTCAGCATTTAGCTGGGCATGGTAGCACACAACTGAAGTCTCAGCCTCTTAGGAGACTGAGGCAGGAAGATCCAAAGTTTGAGCCAAACCTGGGCAACTTGGCAAGACCCTGTCTCAAACTACAATATAAAAGGGGCTGGGGATGTAGCTCAGTAGTAGAGTGCTTGCCTAGCATGCATGAGGTCCCTGGTTCAATCCCTAGCCTCACAAGACAGTCAAACAACAGATTTTATGCAGCTAACGTCAGGTATTTTATGGTGCAGCCCCCTTTAGTTTCTAATGCTTATAGAGTTTTAGGACTCATGCTATCTATGGCATGGAGAGAAGCAGAAATAGGTGCAGGGGTCCAGCTGTGAGATGGTCACAGTTGTCTAAGAAAGAGGTGATCGTGACTTGAGGACTTCGATGATCATTTAGGATATAGAATGCTCAGGAAAAATGTCACTCACACCCTAACAGTAAGCTCCTCAGATACCCGAGGTCACAAGGCAACCAAGTGTTGTAAAGCCAGTCCATGGAGAGCTGGGACACACGAGCTGCTTCAACTCTGGCAGAAATAGAGTGGCTGTCACACAAGTGGGAAAGAAGAAACCCACAAAAATGTTTAAAGATCTAAAGTCTTGGGCCAGGGATTTAGCTCAGTGGTTCCAGCGCCTGCCTCACAAGCACAAGGACCCGAGTTCAATCCCTGGTACCAAAAGAAAAAAAAAGATCCGAAGTCTACACGTGGGCTATCGCATCAGTTTAGAGTAGCTGGGTAGTCTTCCAGACATGTGGGGGTCTGGCCTCACAAGTACCAGGTTTTCCACAGGCCTCCTCTGCAGCTGTCAGGGGAAAGCGGGAGTCAGGCAGAGCTGGGAGCAAGCTTTCCTCCTTGTGGTGCAGGCATGAAGGAGTTGGCCAAGGTGGCTGCTGGGGGGAAAGCTGCAAAAAGCCTTAACTGCTGTCAGGCCTGATAGTGCAGGGCTGTAAACCCAGCACCCTGGGAGGCTGAGCCAAGTGGATCACAAGTTCAAGCCCTGCCCAGGCAATTCAGTGACTTAGCGAGACCCTGTATCAAAAGAAAAAAGAAAAAAGGGCTGGGCTGGGATATAGCTTAGTCCAAAGGCCCTGAGTTCAGTCCTCAGTATCACCAAAAAAGACCTCAATCCTTCCATAGTCCTTGTCTCTTCTGCTCAGAAGCCACTGGGGGAGAGGCAACAATTCCTTGCTTCAGGGAGAGAAATAAAAGCAAGCTCTGTCTGCTTCTCAGGAGAAATACAAGTTTTCTTATCCTTCTTGAACACAGACAAAGATCCACTGCTTCTGGAGCCAAATCCCTCAACCCCAGAGGCAGGAGCAGGAAATTGTCTTAGGCACAAGATGCAAGTAAAGGTCTGCTGTGCTGGAAAGGGGGCAGGAGGGTCCGGCACACCCAGAACCAATCACAGATATGAGGCAGATTTTGGCTACCATGGGAAAGAAGAGCAAAAGCACCAAGAAGGCCCCAATGGCTGACACTCAGGAGCCAACTGAAGTCAGGCCAACCCTGCCCTGCCCCTTTGTGTGCCCAGCACCACATAGCAGGCAACAGCCGGCTCCTGCTGCTGGAGGAGCAGCATGCAAGGATGGCCAAAGAGTGAGGGTGGATCAGGAGACAGAAATCCCTGGCAACCCCATTCTACAGGCCCACTAGAAGCCTGGGGTGTGCTGAAGATAATGAGAACAACAAGAAAACCCAAACTCTGCCTGACTCCTGACAAGACTGATTCAACCTCCATCCCCCTACACTGAAGGAAGTGGCAGAGACCCATCCGCTTCCAGGCTAAATGCTCTGTATCTGCTCTTCTACACACCGTGGGCACACTGTAAAAACGTTACAAAACACACAAAAAGACAAAATAATTATAATCAATATAATAGTCTAGTGGGGAAAGATGGGTGGTTTGCATGACCAGATGGAGACTGTCAGCAGAGACGTGGAAACTAAAAGAAAGTCAACTGGAAATGCTACAAACGTGATCTCAGGGATGTCAAACACATGAAACAAGAGGTCAGCAAGATCAGATACATGATGTCAGTAAGTAACTGCTCTAGTGGGCTTTTCAGGAGCTAGGCCCAAAGAGGAAAGAATCAGAGAACATGATAAAAATAAAAATCATCTGCGCTGAATCACAAACAGAAAATGTTACTGAAAGGGGAGGGAGAGAAAACAAAACAAAGCCAGCACTCCAAGGGCTGTTCCAAGGGACAGCAACAGTCAGTCCCAGAAGGTGAAGAGAGAAGGAACCGTCAGAAGAAACATCAGAAGAGGTGATGGCTATGTAAAGGAGGATGTGGGTATGAGAAGCACTGGGACTTGGTGACACAGCGGAGTATGAGGGAGTGGGAAAAGTGCACCCTGGCACCTGCGGGTCTGTCTTCCAGCTGTTGCACCACACAAAGCAGCTGTGCAGTTAGCAAGTGGCGGTGTGGGATTGAAGAGGTCCACCTCCAACCCGCGTTCTGTTCTGCACCACACTGCCCCCTACAGGCCAGACTGAGCAACAGCGGGCCTGTGCCCCTCGGTTCCCCACCCACAGCCTCAGGCCTGCTAAACCCTCAGGGGATGACTAAAGTCTGTGCCAGGCTGGCTAATGTTCATCTCCTCCCTTCTCCCTCTGCTCTAACCCAAGCGCCTTTTGTCCTATGTTCTGAAGTAAAGGTTTTCTCTTCCCAAATTGACTCCTCCCTTCCTGTTGACCTAACCCACTTTTGTAAACATTCGTTCTTTAGGGCTGGAGATGTAGATCAGTGGTAGACCTGTTGCTAACACGTGTGAAGCCCTATATTCAATTCCCAGTACAGAAAAAGAATTCTTTAGCAGATGGGAGAAGTAGGAAAAAAGAAAGGTAGAGGAGGGATTGTATATGTGCACCCATGTGCAAAAGGGAGGTGGGTTCCTGAGAGCTAATGAGTGTTTTAGAGAATAGATCTTCTCTACGAATAGTTTTGATTCTTGAATCTTATAGCCTTTTAAGATAAAATTATCACCTGGTACCGCAACACAAGGCCAAGGCACAGCATGGTCTTCCTCACGGTACCCGATTAAGTAATGAGATCTGGGAGGTAGGACAAGGGTATAGGTGGGATCATAGTACCACCATAGGGTGATTCACGGGTTTTTTGAGCAGCCGTCCCAAAAGGATGCTTGTGTATTGACAAATGGACATTATAGTGTGTGTTTGGGGGGTGATGTTTTTGCTCTTCTTTCTTACTCTGTCCAGCTGAATATTCTTATCAATGATTTGGATGACAGAGCAGAAGTCATTTTTATCAAAAGTGGGATGGATGGGTAACTGATTGAATGACAGGATCATAACCTTAATATTTTCCTATAGACTGGAGAGATGGGAAAAAGTACTGTATGGACTCTAATAGGGATAAATGGAAAGTTTTGTTTAGGATCAAGCAGAGGACAAAGAACAACTGTGCATTAATTAGTTTGTTCTACTGACAGAAGCCAGACTCAGTCTAGCCTGAGATCACTGACTGGGAAGGACAAAAGAGGAGCCAGCCTCAGAGTCAACTGGACCCTAGGACTCTAACAATCCCTTCCGTGTCCTTTTCACTCTTGACTCCGCTCTAGGCTGGTAGAGCACAGGGAGCTCTGGGCTTGCGTCATCCCAGTTTGATACTTCTGGAGGAAAGATCACAATTTCAACTCCATATAATAAATCCCAGGGGAGGACTCTAAGTGGCCTGGCTTGGGTCACATGCTCATCACTGGAGCAATGACTGCGACCAGAGCAAGATCTATGGTTAGAGGCACAGGATACTGTAGTTAGCAGTCCTGCCAGGACCTTGTGAGACTGGGAAGTGGAGGAGAGTTGCTGTACCCAAAGAAAGGGGAAAGGGATTCTGGAAAATCAAAACAACAGATGTTCAGTGCCCCAACAGTCCACGGAGTCAGCAGTTACAACGCTAGGAATTGGTATTGGAGATGTCCTCGCACCTCAGTTGTGTACAAATGTATTCTGTCCTAGTCACAGCACTCTGCAAGCATCATCTGGACCACACGTGGAAGAGGAATGCTAACAAATACAATGCTCCCAGAGGAGGGGTCCCCAGCAGGGAAGCTCCGAAAATTGAGTCATTTAAAGGAAGAACAAAGCAATAAGACTGTTTTGCCTGGAAAAGAGATGTAATAGAGAGATGGTTCAATTTAGAATATTTGGAGGAGTCTTAGGTAGAGAACTAAGATGATGAAGAAAAAAGGCAAACTAGGACCAGTGGGGGAAGTGTCCAGAGACTAATTCCTACTCTGTGCTGAGAACTTTTCTTTTTTTTGAGACAGGCTCTCACTATGTCATTCAGGTTGGCCTTGAACTCCCTGTGTAGCCCAGGCTGGCCTCAAACTCACGACAATCCTCCTGCCTCAGCCTCCTGAGTGCTGGGATTTTAGGCGTGCACCACCACCCCCAGCAAAGAGAACTTTCTAATAGCTGTACAACAGTGGGCTAATAGCTGTGCAACAGGGCTGCCATATAATGATTGTGAGTTCTCTTCATTGGAAGAGTTAAGCAGGTGTCATAGTTGTAAAGGGAATTCTTACATTAGGTAAAAGGTTGGATCAGGTTACGGCTCAGATCCTTTCCAGTTACAAAAGTTTGTGGTTTAAAAAGTGATCAAGATGTGTTATGTCCGTGTACCAACTTCCAACAAGGATAGTAAACATTATGGACCGCAAATATGTACTAATAAAAAAAAGATGCAGGCCGGGGATTTAGTTCAGTGGTTCTGCCACCTGCCTTGAAAGCTCAAGGTCCTGAGTTTGATCCCCGGTACCAAAAAAATAAAAAAAATTTTAAAAATAAAATAAAATTCACACAAAAAATGATGGGACTCAACAATTGCGAAGCTGAAACAGGAGAATCATCACCAGTTTGAGGCCAGCTAGGGCTACATGATGAGGCCAAGGTCAGCCCGAACTACACAGCGAGACCCTGTCTCCACCAACCCAAACAAACAAATAAAGGAAACATAAAAAGAGGATGGGGATAAAAGTCTGAGGTTGCCCGTGGAGACCTATGGAGGCTTGCTTCTAGGAAGAAGCACTGACTTGCCCAGTGTTTGGGAGGAGGGAGGTGGTGAGCATTCCTTTTCCTGCCTAGATGTTGATAACCTGTTCTCACAAACAAGGATCACTTCCAAACAGCAGGCAGGGCAGAGCCTCAAATGTCCTCAGTTCTGCGGGACAGACTTGGGGTGGGAAGATCCCAGAAAATCTCTTGTGCTGTTTTAGGATCTCTAAACGCATCCCGTGAGACAAGGGCTTGGACCTAGGCGGTTTATTTTAGCAGGTGGGCAGGTGTGAGGTAGTAAGGAGAATGAGAGTTGGACCCGCTGTGGGCAGTTAGAGCTCAGTCCCACTTGTATCACCCCGAGGCACCAACAGTGTCACAGCTGTCCAGAATTTCCCCAGTGAGTGACAAGAAACTCTACCTGTAATTCCCCCGATGGCCATCTTTCATTGGTCTAGGTCTATCCTCAGGAGGTGAAGCCCTTCCCACTTCCAGGGTGCCCTAGAGGGGATGGGAAAAAATTCAGTCTTAGACGAGGCAGAAAGCTGTGGGTGTGCCTAGGACGGTCCGCTGCAGCTGCAGGTGTGTGCAAAGGGATTCGGAGCATCAACAACATCCATCACAGTCCCTTCGCCACCCAGTCTAGGAGCCACCTTCCAAGACAGTGCGGGACCTTCCGTTTCCATGTTCCAGCCTCTGTGGCCCAGTGTGAGGAGAAGTCCTCCTGGCGGAGCCTACTCCGAATGCCCACCCATGGCTCTCTTAGGTTCAAGTCTCCCTTCTGGGCCCAGTTATCCAACTGAGCTGACTGGGTTGAGATTACCAGGGCAGTGGGCACTCCAGGCTGCCATGAGTTCAACTTAATGCCCACAATGTGACCTTGGTAAATTAGGGGCACTGACTCGATTGTGCCTTCTACGCTGTAGTCAGAGTCAAAATAGTTCAAGAGCTAAATGGGCCCCAGAGTTCCTGTGCTGATGGTCTGATTATTTTCTAAGAGGAAAACACAACCAAGAATTCAGGGACTCTGAGAGACCTGAGAAACATTTCAAAGACGAGAACTCATGGCACTCATGTTGGAGGCAGAAATTCTAGCCAGGTCTGAGGATTATCCAGCAGGTCCACCATGCCTGTTACTTCCGCTCTCGTCTGCCTTGGTCAGAGCTCTGCAAGCCCTCGTCCTCTCCCCCTCTAACCCCACACTCCTGACTGGTCCTTAACTACTTCCCCAGCTGCCTCTTCCTTTCATATTAATTACCTATAAGGCTTCCTGATGTTCACATTCTTTACTTCCTAAATTTTGTTTCTTTTTTAAAAATCATCCCAGCTCAGTATCCTGATGCCCATTTCATCTCCTGGGAAAAGTGAGACTGAGGGTGGGTATTTATGATAAACTTGGGGTAAAGGAGGGGTGTGTGTGTGTGTGTGTGTGTGTGTGTGTGGTTTCCCTCACACCCTCTGGCCTCTGTCCCTCCTCACTTTCTCCTTCATGGTCCTCCCTGTTATTCCTTCACTTAAGTTCTCTCTCCCTAGGTTGTCACAAATCCCCTGTGCCTCCCTTTATCCCCTTTTCTTATTTCCATCTCAGAGTCTGTTGTTCTGTTTGCCCCTCAGCCTCTGTCACTACCCACTTTCTTGCCTCTTCATCTTCTTGGTGCCTTTGAATATGCTCTCTCTTTGGGTATGCCTCTGAGTCTTTAGTTTTTCTTGTCTCTGTCTGTTTGAATTCCCAGAGGCCCTGTAACTCCAGTTCCCCTGGCAAGAATGGCTTTTCTGAGTGTGGAGCTTGGGACAGTCACCCACGGTGCAGGGCAGAAGTGGCTGAGGACATTTCCAGCACAGCAGTTGTCATGGTAACAGCCAGGAAGGGGTTGTGTTCCACCGCCTGGGCTTGACCTGCCTGTGGGTGTCGGGTTTGAGTAGGAGCTGGGCAGGGCTGAGGTAAGGGAGAGGTCTGGGAGCTGGGGCAGTTGTCAAGAGAGTGAAGAGGAGAGGCAGGTTTAGCCTCAGTTTGGGAGGCCCGTATGTATGTACTGCTCCTGCTCCCAGGTCTCAGCAGCAGACTCCCATTGCAAACTGACTGGAGGAGGGCAAGGGGCTTCCTTCTTGGGGGCTCAGCTCTTGCCTTGCCAGCTGCAGCTCTGGTGGGTGGGTATTAAAGGTCAGCTCCCCATACTCAGAGCTCCCCCAGACTCCTTCAGATCAAATGTCACTTTTTCCCTATTGCAAAAGCCTTTTATGGCTCTAAGGAAAGTATGCTAAAATAACAAGGACCAACCGATTCTTTTAAAAATAGAAGTATCATAAATGCAAAAGTCCAAAGAAAGACAATCAAAATAAAAAGCGTTCCAATGCTCCCCGACTGCCCCCAGCTCTGAAGTCTCCTCTCCAGTTGTTTCTCCCAGGTCAGGGAAGAGGGACAGGCCTGGGCCCAGTGGCCACTTCTCTGACAAGGACATAAGAAAGGAAGCCCAAGTGGCTATTAGCTGAGTGTGAACCGGCTGGATCTCCCAGGCCCTCCTCTGTACTCACCTGTGAGGGGGACTTGGTTCTCTCCACCATGCACCGGGGGGAGGTGCCCACTTGTACCCTGTGACTCCTTGAGGGAGAGAGAAAGGGTGCAGGTTGGCTCCACGGAGACCACAGCTCACCTATGAATCCATTTCCAGAGATCTCATGCTTTCTGGGACACATTGCTATGGAAATAAGACCACAGAATCAGAATAGAAAATAGGGTCTGGTGGGTTACTGAAAATCTACATTCAGGAAAGAAGTGAAGGGGACACTCGCCAGCCGAGGGGATGGGGGTGATACCACACCACCAGTACAGGCTTTTTTTTTTACAGGCTTTGTTTTGTACAGGAGAGCAACCCCTGGTCCCCTCGAGAACTGCCTTTGTGCATTCAGAAGGGGGAAGAGGATCATTGCGAGGGCAGGGTGGAACAGAGCCTGTGGGCCTGAGTGTGCACACTTCAAAAGAGCAGTATGAAACGGGAGTGCCATATAGGGTTGAAAGTGATCCCAGACTTACTGAAGACCCAGCCCTTTGGGGACTCTGGCCTTTCTTTCTCTGATTCACAAGTTACGTGCTGTGGGTCTTTGGGAGCTGATGGTTATCACTCTCTAGTTCTGCCCTTACAGAACCCTCCTGCCTCTTTCCTGGGTTCTGGGAACCTTCAGTTAGCTGTGCCCTGGGAAATGATGCACAGAGGAGGGAGGCTGTTGGTACTCTGACACCTCAACCCCTGGGCCTCAGGACACGTGGCCTATACCATTCATCTCTCCTAGCTGGTCACTTCCCTGCAGAAGTGGACTTGATCCAGTGCTTTGTCACCTCTGTTTTCGTTCTGCCTGAGCTCCTTCCCCAGACTCTGCCTTTTCTCTGTCAGGCCCTCGATTCAACTCTGCTCCCTCTTCCCAGCTCAGCACCTGAGACTGGAACAGCTCCCCAGAGATCCCAATGAAGGTGAGGAGCATTTTGGGGCACTTGATGGGGCGAGCGTTTGATGTGGGTTATCTTGGCAACTGCTCCTGTCAGGCCTGGACCTCTGATGGCTTCACTAGAATCCACCCCATCCCTCTCCAGCCATGCTCCAGGTCAGGCCCTGTCACATCTGTTGGCTGCCACCCACTGCTTTGTGCCCTGTGCCATTGCTCACTCTATTCTCTTTGTCCCAAACATTTTTTTTTTCAGTGACTCCTTCTTCTATTTCAAGCCTCAACTGAAATGCCACCATGCAAGTGAAGTGCTTTTCAGTGTACCCAAGGCAACTCTAGGGCTCCATGGGGCTTTTTCTTACCATTGTCACAGCAGTCGAATCTGACTCCTCACGGGACCATTCACTCTGGGGAAGGGACTGGGTCCTACTGACCTGAGGACCTCTAGAGCACAGCTTGGTGTCACTCAGTGAGTATTTGTTTTTTTCGTTTTTGTTTTTTTTTTTGTACCAGGGATCGAACTCGGGTCCTTGCACTTGCTAGACAAGCGACGGAACCACTGAGCTAAATCCCTGGCGAGTGAGTATTTGTTAATTTTGTTGGCCCTTGCCAAAGAGGCCCTTGGTCTGCAGTGTGAAGTGAAAAGGGTCCCGATTCCTCAGGGACAGTGGGGTGTTGGCATGGCGGATGGTGTATGCTGTGCTCCCGTCCTTGCAAGATCACAGTTTCATCCTGTAGCCCCATCCAGCAGCAGGTGGGTTGCAAGGCAGGACAGCCCTCACCTCTGAGAGAACTGCTGGCGCCCCAGCAGGGACAAGCGGTGGAGCTGGCAGCTGTCTTCTGTGGTTGTTCCCTCTACCCTTGGCCTTTCCAACCACCTCACTGCACTGAGAGAGGCTGGAGAGTGGGTTCCGAGTGGAAAGGGAGGGCCAAGGGCATCTTTCCTGTCTTCCCGATCTTCTTCCCAGCCACTGCAGCTGTGCTGTGCTGTGGAGCTGAGCACAGACTTAATTACCACTCAGCCCTGCTCATTAGTGCCTGTGGAAGCCCCAGGTAGAAAAGAAGCCTTCATCACAGTGGAGCCACAGGCCTCCCAGGTGGGTCCAATAGCCCCAGGTCTGGGGCATGGGGGCTGTGTGACTTGGGGTCCCTGGGATGGGGGAGGGAAGGCAGTGCCCCCTACAGGCTCTCATTTGTGTGCACGGAGTGTCCTGGGGACAGCATATGGTAGGAGACGTGAAGCTCCACTGCTATCAGAGAAGATGAACAAATGTTTAAATAAACCAAATGCACTGAAACGCAGCACCTGGATGACTTACCTGCCTTGGGAGCGGGTTAAGAAAGGAGGAGGCTGGTGTGCTGTTCAGCCTGCTTTTTTGTTTGTTTCCTGCAGCGAAATGGACTGAAGAGCCATAAAGCATAGGAGAAAGAATGTAAGGGGGCTGAGGGGAGAAGGGAGCGGGGCTGGAAATGACAAACACATGGATCAGATTTCAGGATCTAAAAAACGTCCTTCACAAATATCACCTTATAAACGCCGTAGAACTTCAAATGAGACAATGCACACGAAGGCACCTTTTGAACTGTAAAGGGCTTTAGAAATATAAGGTGTTCTTCTGTAATATTTCTGCTCAGTGCAGACCATAAAACAGATGCTGTGGAGAGGCTGGAGATTTATGATAATGGCTCATCACCCATGAGGCACTCACACAATTTGAGCAGTCTCATTTAATTAACCATCTCCTCTCATGTCGACTCTGGGAAAGCTTTCTAAGTGGCCTCTCCACCTCCACCTTCTCCCCCTGTTCCATTCATCTGCATGGTGCTGCCCATTTCATCTTCCTGATGCGCTGCTCTGATCAGACACCTGTACTGTTTCCCTTGCTGACTGCAGAGAGCCTGGAGTTCTTGGCTTACCAGTCAAGATCCTCCACAGTCTGATCCCACAGGACTTTCCCAGCCTGATTTCCCTCTGTCCATCCTGGCAGATGTGGGCTCAGAAAGATTGAGTCCCTTACTTAGGACTGCAGAGACACGGAGTGACAGATAACAATCCCCCTTCATGCCTGGGCCTCTGATTCCAAGGCCATCGTTCCTTCTAGGCCATCACTTTTTCACATGATGTTGCAAAGAATTTGGATATTTGTGTCCTCCCAAAATTCATGTTGAGACACTAATCCCAACATGATGGTATTTAGAGGTAAATTACTTTGGGGAGGTAATGCACAAGAATGGATCCCTTCTGGGCCAGGGATTTAGCTCAGTGGTTCTGCCACCTGCCTTGAAAGCACAAGGTCCTGAGTTCCATCCCCGGTACCAAAAGAAAAAAAAAAAAGAATGGATCCCTTCTGAAAGGATTAGTGCCCCTTTAAGAAGAGGCCAAAGAACCAGCCAGCTCTCTCTTGATTGTGTGAGGATATAATAGAAATTGACAGTGTGGAACCCACAGAGAGCCTTTCCCAGAACCTGATCTGCTGCCACCCTAATCTTGGATTTCCAGCCCCTAGGCCTGTAAGAAATAAATATTTATTGTTTAAACCACCAGTTTAAGGCATTTTGTTATGGTAACCTAAACGGACCAAGACAGATAGTTACATCTTAGACACAGATAAATAAGGCTTTTGTTTTTGTTTGAAGTTTTTTGACTATTGTGGTAGAATATTTTCCATGTGTCAATACACTTTGTATTTTGCCTTGTGTGAATTTTGTTTGTATCTTTAATAATTATTAAAGTATTCACATTTCAGAAGCTGCAAGTTTTTTAAAAATCAAAGAAAAGGCAATCTTGAAGAGCTGATAGGGTGGACTCCACGAAATCATAACAGAGACCCCTGTCTAGTTATATATAGAAATTCTATCTCAAGTCTTTAAAAAGAATGAGGGCAGCTGGGGGGTAGTAGAGGACTTGCTTAGCTTATGTGAGACCCTGGGTTCAATCCCAGCACCACAAAGATAAAATAAGAAAGAATGAGGTCAACTATGAGTTGTGACAAAAAAAATACAGTGAATGTTTAAATTTCTAAAAATGTATTACAGCTGAGTGTGATGGCACATGTCTATTATCCCAATACTTGGGAGGCTGAGGCAGGAGGGTCACTGCAGGTTCCAGGCCAGCCTGGCCTACATAGTGAGTTTAGGCCAGCCTGAACCACACAGCCAGACCCTATCTCAACAAAACAAAAGTATTACAGCAAAAGATACCCTGTCATGAATTCCCCTCAAAGTACTCCGCTTTGCTTTGAACACACTTATTCCCTCATTCTTTCTTGAAATTAAAAAAGTTTTTTTTATCCCCTCATTCTTGCCACTTTCTGAAGCAGCACTGGAAGTCTTTCAGAAGTTTCTTTCGTTGTGCTATTGTGGCTACCTCAATACAGGGAAGTGATTCAAAAATGTTTACTTTTCACGGTCATTTTGACTTTGGAGAAGACCCAGAAGTTGCAAGTTGTGTTGTCAGATCTGATGAATAAGGTGGATAAGGACACACTGTAATGTTTTTAGGAGCCTGCCTTTCTGTTAGGTGTATTCAGCAACAGCTTTTGCTGCTTTGGTCATACTTTATAAAGACACAAAAGGAGAGTTCTAGATCTGCTTCAGAAAGTGGCAGGAATGATGGGATAAATGTGTTCAAAGTGAGGGGGGGTATTCTAAGGGGCTTTAATGGCAATGTGTCTTTTACTGTAATAAAGTTTTTTAAATTTTTTAACTTTATATTTTTATTAATACATATTTGTCATACATATTATCACATTCATCATAGGGAATTTGTAGCTCTACATAATATATCTTGAGTGTTTTTTACCTGTCCCCTGCCACCACCTTCAACCCTTCTTCCCTTCCTTATTTACAAAAGCTTTGTTTCCATTATTTTCTTCTATTACAAATTTTTAAGTATTTGGGCCGGGGATTTAGCTCAGTGGTTCTGCCGCCTGCTTTGCAAGTGCAAGGTCCCGAGTTCAATCTCTGGTACCAAAAACAAAACAAAAAAATTTTTTTTAAGTATTCACCATATATTTTGATCATACCTGTAACTCAAAGTACTTTAACCCTAAACTTTAAAGGAAGAACTTAGAAAAGTTTCATTTTGGAATCAGAATACACTTCCCTGACCTTGTCAATGTACCCTAACATCATTCATTATTTAATTTCAGATTCACTTTGGAAACTATGTAATTGTACCAGAATAGCAATGCTTTATGTTTTATGTTGTGTTTAAAAATATTTTATTTTTGTTGTTGTTTTGGTTTTTTTGGTACCGGGGATCGAACTTGGGTCCTTGTGCTTGCACAGCAAGCAGCAAAACCACTGAGCTAAATCCTTGGCCTGAAAATATTTTATTTTTGATTAAACAATGTATACCAATGTTAACAAAAATCAGAAGACATAAAAGGGTATGTGGTGAGAAGAATGTCTCTCACTTTCCCTGTCTTCCAGTCCCTGGAGACACGAGGCCTTGCGTGTCCTTCCAGGGAAACTTTGTGTGTGTGTGAGACTCTACGTGTGTTTCTATTAGAAATACAGAGTATGACATGTGCTGATCCACACGTGGCTGTTTTGGAAAATATTACCATCAATACATCGAAAGCTTAAGTACATTTTAAAAACTGAAGTATCATATCATGGGTGTGTTTTTCTCCAGGAAAGCTGATTTTTAAAAAACCCAGTACACATGTACAATATAAATTTGTAAAAGGTATTTATTTCACAAACTGAGTCTGTTCCTGTAGAAAAAGGGTCCTCACTTCCCTTCCAGGTTGCCAGCATGAGAGGAAAGGCAGCTCCCAGACTCCTAGGTGGGGCAGAGCAAAAAGCGGCCTGTGGGGCCAGGCCAAGTGCAGAAGCTGAGGTCAGTGACAACTGGCCCAGGCTCTCAGAGGTAAGGCAGACACCAAGGGTCTTCTGCACTGCCCTGAGCGATCTCCTTCAGAAAGTGAAGGGACAGCAGGAATGCTGGCAGAGGGATAGCTTGGTAGGGATAGCTCGGTAGGGATAGCTCGGTAGGTTGGGTCAGGACGGTAGGGAGACTGGACACACCAGAATCCTGGCAGTCTCTGATTTACACACCAGAATCCCTTGTAAAGGCGATCAGAGCTGCACATGCACACATAGTGTCCCATGTAGCCTCACAACAGCTCTGAGGGGGGTATAGTATTTCACTGATCCATAAGTCCTTAGTTTCACCATGGAAACTCCATCTCTCACACTCAGCACAATTAATAAAGCACCTGATAAAAATGAGAGATAGGAATAGCTGATACACTTGCAGGAGAGATCTGGAGGGTGGACTCACTATTTTTAATCAGATTTACTGAGGTGTGATCGACACAGAAGGAAATGTACCCATTTTAAGTGCAGGTGTCCCTGACTTACAATGGTTTGACTGACAACTGTTCAACTTTTCAGTGGTGAGAAAGTGACGCTCATTCGGGGAAAGCATACTTTGAATTTTGAGTTTTGATTTTTTTTCCTGAGCTAGGGATGGATAGGGATGGATGCTGGGCAGCAGCAGCAAGCTCCAGCTACCAGTCAGCCCTGAGGTAACAAGGGTGAACAGCTGATGTTTTGTGGTGTGCTGTGCTGTTCAGGAGGTGAGGTACAATACATGTATGTGTGACCCACAATATTTTCAGTTTACCATGGGCTTTTCAGGTCATAACCCCGTCAATAGTCAAGGAGCATCAGTACATTAATCTTATCTTATGATGAATGTATCCAGTTTAAATACATTCAGGTTTAGGACTTTGCACTTGTCAGGCAGGCTCGGTGCCCCTGAGCTAAATCCCTAGCCCAATACATTCGTTTTAATGTACATCAAGTACATTAAGAGCATCTTGGTGAGATTTCCTGAGTATAACCACGTGTTACCACCACCCCAGTGAAGACAGAGCCTTTCCATCAACCCCTCAGTCCTGCTCATTCCAGCTCTGCACTCACTCTGGCCCCAGGCAAGCATGGATCTACTTATGCAAGTTGCTTTGATCTGTTCTAAAATTCCATATGAATGAAATCATATGTATCTGGCTTTCTTCACTCAGTGTAATATTTTTAAGATTCATGGATTTGTATTCATAATTTGTTCTTTTAAATAATTGACAAGTCTTTAATTGTATTGGCTATATTATGATTATTTATTTGTTTGTTCTCTTGTCAGTGGAGATTTGATTTATTTCCAGTTTTTGGCTGTTGTAAATGAAATTTCTTTTTTGTGTGTGTGAATAAAGTTTCTATAAACATTCATGTATACATCGTTCTGTAAATATATGTTTTAATTTCTCCTGAGTGAATACCAGAGTGGAATGACTGTCATGTTATGCATGTTAACTTTATAAAAAACTGCCAATCTAGGGCCGGGGATTTAGCTCAGTGGTTTCACTGCCTGCTGCACAAGCTCGAGGACACGAGCTCAATCCCTGGTACCAAAAAAAAAAAAATTGTCTATACCAGGAAGAAAGCTACATTTGGGCCGGGGATTTAGCTCAGTGGATCTGCTGTCTGCCTTGCAAGCAGAAGGACCCAAGTTCAATCCCCGGTACCAAAAAAAAAAACAAATTGCCAATCTGTTGTCCAAAGTGCTGGTCCTGTTTACCAATCCCACCCACACTGAGTGAGAGTTCCCATTGTTCCACAACTGCATGGTATTGTCAGTCTTTTTTATCTTAGCCATTCGTGTGGGTGTATATCTCACTGTGGTATTTGTATTTTTCATTTGGCTAATGATATTGAGCATATTTATTAAGCATTTTTCATTTGTTTATTGACCATATCTTTTTTTGTTTTGTTTTGTTTTGTTTTTGAGCAAGGTCTCTCTATGAAGTTCAGGCTGGCATTGAACTCACTATGTAGCCCAGGCTGGCCTCAAACTCACAGCAATTTCCCTGTCTCAGCCTTCTGAGTGCTGGAATTATGGGCATGGGCCACCACACCCAGCTGTATATTTTATTTAATGAATTTCTATTCAAATCTTTTGTGTATTTTTTTTCTTTCAGTGCTGGAGATTAAACTCAGGGGCTTACATATGGCTAGACAAGGCATGTACTCTAGTACTGAATTAATTCCCAGACCTTTTTATTTTATTTTGAGACAGAATCTTGCTAAATTGCTCAGGCTGGCCTTGAATTTACTATCTTCCTGCCTCAGCCTTCTGAGTAGCTGGGCTTTCAGGCATGTACCACCACATCTGGCTTGTATAGTCATTTTAAAATTTATTATTATTATTGATTGACTGATTTGTTTGTTTTTGTTTTGTTTTTTGTTTTTTTGAGTCAGTGTCTCACTATGTAGTCCAGGCTGGACTTGAACTTGTGGTTATCCTCCTGCCTCAGCCTCCCAAGGGCTGGGATTATAGGTGTGTGCCACTGGATCTGGCTTTATTCATTTTTTTATTAAAAATTTCATTCAACATTTTTGCTAAAATAATTGAGGCAAGGAAAGAAAAGAAAATCCAGAGGAAAATGTTTACCTAACTATTTTTTACTATAGAAAAACAACAGCTTGTGGCAACAATCCCAAGTTATTCTGAGCACCTGTCTATACTGCAAGGGATTGGGCGGTCACCCTCAAGCCATTCTGAGGGACATCTACATGCCACATAAACATTATTCAAGGTGCCCAGATGTTTGAGAACGAACCACAATTTTTTGATATTTTTCTTCCTGTCTAGTAAAAATAAAATTTAAAAAACAGAAATGCACCTAAATGAATGGAAATATGTCCCATGTTCATGGATCAGAAGACCTAATATGGTTAAGATGCCCTTGTTCCCCAAAGTTATCTATTGGTTCAATGCAGCACCTAGCAAACTCAAAGCTGGACTTTTGTGGTAGAGATTGACAAACTGATCTTAAAATTCATATAGAAATTTAGAGACCCAGAGTAGCCAAAACAATCTCAAAACAGAAGAGCAAAGCTTTCAATTCTAAATTTACTACAAATAGGGCTGGGGATTTAGCTTAATTGTTCCGCTGCCTGTTTTACAAGCACAAGGACCCGAGTTCAATCCCCGGTACAAATAAATAAATAAATAAATTTACTACAAATCCATAGTAATCAAGACAGTGTGGTGCTGGTATAAGGACCGACATAGAGCAATCAAATAGATTTGAGAGTCCAGATGTAAATCCTTATATGTATTTATGATCAATTGATTTTCTTTTTTGGGTGGGGATACCAGGATTGAACTCGGGACCTTGCAATTGCGAGGCAGGCAGCGGAACCACTGAGCTAAATCCCCAGCCCTGATCAATTGATTTTCAACAAAAGTGCCAAGACAATTCAATTGAGGAAAAAAATAGAATTTTCAACAAATGGTATTAAGACAACTGGTTATCCAGTTGCAAAGGAATGCAATTTGACACCTACCTCGTACCCTATACACCATAGATTTCTTAGAAGAAATCTAAGAAGAAAATACAGCAATAAATATCCACATAACCTGGGTGTGGGCAAAAGCATGATTGACAAAAGAAAAGGATGAACTGAACATCATTAGAATTAAAAACTCCTGTGACTCAAAGGACATCACTGGGAAAGTGAAAAGATAGTTCAAAGAGAGTTATAAAATATTTATGAATTACATATCTGTTAAGGAAATTCTATCTAGAATATATAAAAATGCTTATAACTCAGTAATAAAATAACAAACAACCCATTAAAAATAGGCAAAAGTAAGCACAAGAACCCGAGTTCGATCCCTGGTACCTACAAAAAAAATAGGCAAAAGTTCTGAGTAGACATCTCTCCAAAAAAGATATAAAAATGAGCGCTAGTCATCAGGAAAATGCAAATTAAAACTACAAGGGATTACCATTTCACACATATTAGGATGGTTGTGATAAAAAAGATACATAATAACAAGTGTTGGCTAGGCTTTGGAGAAATTGGAACCTTCCTATGCTGCTAATGAGAACGGATAATGGTACAGCTACTTTGGAAAACAACCTAGCATTTCCTCTAAAATACTAAACATAAAGTTACTGTGTGACTCAGCAGTTCTCCTCCTAGGTATGCATCCAATGAATCTGTCAGCTTTCCATCATTATAACAAAATACCGAAGGCAACTGACTTATAAAGAGAAAAGGTTTGTTTTGGCTTTAGTTTATTTTGGAGGCTTCGATCCATGATGAAGTGGCCCTGGTGCTTTGGCCTCTGGTGAGGCTGCATATCATGGTAAGACTGATCTGCTCACCTCATGAGCCAGAAAACAAGGAATGACAAGGAGCTACGGTCCCACAGTGCCCTTCAAAGACACACCCCCAACAATCTAAGGACCTCCCATACAGCCCCTCCTGCTAAAGGCCCACAGCCCTCCCAATAAGGCCACCCTAAGGACCAAGCCTTTAATATGTGGACTTTTGAAGACCATTCAATATCTAAACTACACTACTCAAGAGAAATGAAAACATCCACATAAAAAATGTACACAAATGGGACCAGGGATTTAGCTCAGTGGTTTCACTACCTGCTGCGCAAGCGCAAGGACTGGAGTTCGATCCCCGGTACCAAAAAAACAAAACAAACAAATGTACACAAATCTCCATCGCAACATTATTTGCAATAGCCCAAAGTGGAAACAACTCAAATATCTGTCAAAATACATACAATGAAGGCTGAGTGTGGTGGCACATGTCTGTAATCCCAGCACTCAGGAGGCTGAGCAGGAGGATTGCTGTGAGCTCTAAGCCAGCCTGGGTTACATAGTGAGTTCAAGGCCAGCTTGGATTACATAGGGAGACCCTGTCTCAAAAAATAAAAACAAACACAAACCAAATATAAAGGATTATTTTGCAATAAAAAAGAACAAACTACCAATACATCTTACAACATGGATCAACCTTGAAAACATCATGCTAGTGAAAGAAGCCAGTCACGAAAGACCACGTATTGTATAATTCCATTTATATGAAAGGTTCAGAATAGGCGAATGTATCAGACAGCAAATCTGTGCTTGCTTAGGTCTAGGAAGAAGGTTTGGGGGAAGTGAGGGGTGACCGCTGATGTATACAGGGATTCATTTGGGGGTTGATAAAAAATATTCTGTAATTAACAAGTTAAAATTTACACTTCAAAAATAGATGACTCATTTTTAAAAGATTGAATAAATGTCCATCTTTATAAATTATTACATTTTTTAATTTCAAAAAACTTTTGTAAATATAATTACTCTTTTGTGGTTTTGCATGTGTGTGTGTGTGTGTGTGTGTGTGTGTATATGTGTGTGTGGTACTGGAGACTGAATCTAGGGCCTTCACTCTGAGCTACATCCCAACCTTTTTAAAAAAAATTTATTTTGAATCAGGGTCTTGCTAAATTGCCCAGGTTAGACTTAAACTTGTGAATCTCTTATCTCTGCCTTCCAAAGTGCTGGGATTATAGGCCTGGGCCACTACATCCAGCTTATACTATTGTTTTTAGACAAGTGCATTTATTATCAGCCTACAGAACAGAAAACACAGTCATGTCATTTGTGTAACACACCTCACATTGGTTATTTGTTAAATTAAATCTGTGTGGTGCATTGATCCTGCTTCAAAGGCAGGTATAGAAAGGATTTCTAATGCATGAACTGAAAAACAGAAGAAAATATGGACAGAATTGAGTATGAAGTGAATGGTGTGTTTTCTTCAACATTCTGTACACATTGTTCTGAACAACAACAAAAAAAAGAACATTCTAAACCTAAGGAAAATGATACAAGGAGTCAAACATGCAGAATGCATTTTGTGTGCACGGGTGGGGGACTGGGGTTTGAATTCCTGATCTTTTCACTGAGATACATACCTAGCCCTTTTAATTTTTTATTTCTTGAGACAAGGTTTAGAGTACTGAGATTGTGGACAGAATAGATTCTTTTTTTTTTTTTTTCAGAATACATTCTTAAAAACATCTAGCAAGGCGTGGTGGTGCACACCTGTAATCCCACCACTCAAGAGGCTGAGGCAGGAGGATCACGGGGAGTTCGAGGCCTGCCTGAACTACATAGTGAGACCCTGTCTCAGCAAACAACACATCTGTGTACACACACACACACACACACACACACACACACTCTGGCAGCCAAGGCCGCCTATAGCCCTGCTGCTGCGTGGGGAGGGAGGAGCCTTCCCGCTTCATCCAAGGAAAGGGACATTTCTGGATGTGTCATCTCCCCTCCCCTGCACCATTCTCACGGTCCATCCAGGCTCAAAGGTCGGGGAAGGGAGCGGCCGTGCCTGTCACCTTGTCGCTCCTTTCAGGGTGACTCCCACCTGGCCAGAGGGCGGCCAGGAGGACCTTCTCAGGGGTGTGACAGAAGCGCTCAGCCCTAGGAGCGCGGCTTCCGAGCGCAGCACTGCCACCTGGTGGCCTGGGCTGGTCCCGCCTCTGTGGAAGGACCTGGGGACCCTCAGTGGGGTCCCTTCCATTCTCCAGAAGAGAACATTGATCATTCAGTAGCTTTCTTTCAAATATCATTTTAAATGTTTTCTTAATGGAAAAATAATTCATGTCCACTTCATAAACCTTAGAAAGTACAAACATGGAAAAAGAAAGTAATAAAAATTACTTGCAAGTCCAACTCCCAGAGACAATCAAGGTTAGGCACTTGAGTGTATTGTTTTCCAGTCTTTTATCTAAATGTTTTTTGAACAGAAGTTGAATTATACTATGCATATTGTTTTTCATAAACTTAATACATTACATAGCGCATGAGTAGCTCTTCTTGTTACACATTGTTCTGTAACATCTTTTTTTTAATTAAGGAAAATTTGAAAGATATGCAAAAGTAGAAAGTCTAGTAATGGGTTCTTGTATATAAATCACCTGGCCTCCCCTATTATTAGCATTCGCCTGATCCTACAACATCATTTTTGATAGTTACATTGTATTCCTTTCTTTGGGTGAATGAGTTAACAGTTTAATATTTAAATTATAGCTGTTGTAGCCAAGCATAGTGACACACCCATATAATCTCAGCACTCAGGTGGCTGAGACAGGAGGATCACCGCAAGTTCAAGACCAGCCTGGCCTACATAGTGAGTTCAAGGCTAGCCTGAACTGCACCATGGAACCCTGTCTGAAAAAAATTTTTTTAATTTAAAATATTAAATCAATCAATCAATCAATCCTGTTGTTTTTAACCAAGGCAAACAATGCTGGAATGAAGATCCTCATTTCTGAATCATGTAGAAATCCATAGTTATTTGCTTGGTCAAATTCCCAAGTCAGTGTGAGTATGAAGTTCGTAAGGTGTTGTATATATACTTTATTTTTATTTTTATTTTTTATTTATTTATTTTTTTTGGTATCAGGGATCGAACTCGGGTCCTTGCGCTTGCAAGGCAGGCGGCGGAACCACTGAGCTAAATCCCCGGCCCTATATATACTTTATTAACAGGACTTCCTGCTAGTAAAGAAACTCAACAATGATTTTAAAAAATTATAAATTCAGAAATGTTTAAAACTAACTTTTATTTTTATTAGTTACAGCTACACCTATACACTTTTAGTTCCAATTGTCTATTGTTAATTTTTTTTTTTTGTACTGGGAATTGAACCCAGGGCCTTCTCCCTGAGCTACATTCTTAGCCCTTTTAATTTGACAAAGGATCATGCTAAGTTGTCCAAGCAAGACTCAAACTTGAGATCCTCTTGCCTCAGCCTACCAAAATTTTGAGTTTATAAGTGTGTGCCATCGTACCTAGGTCAATTTTTTTTTTTTTTTTTGTATGGGGGATTAAACTTGGGTCCTTGTGCTTGCCCAGCAGGCGGCAAAACCACTGAGCTAAATCCCCGGCCCTCTAGCTCAATTTTTATTGTAAAAAATTCCACAGACAGGGCCAGGGATTTAGCTCAGTGGTGCTGCTGCCTGCCTCACAAGCACAAGGTCCCGAATTCGATCGCCAATATATAAAGAAGAAATTCCAAAGACAAAAAATTGAAAGAATAGTATATTAATGCCCCTGTATCCTCCACAAAGCTTCAACATTTATTTTTAACATTTTACTGCTATGCACATTTTTTAGAACCTTTTGAAAGTAAATTGCAAACATCATGTCATTTCACCTTTACATCTATTAGCATGAATCCCCTAAAAGAAGAACATTTTCCAACATGACTACAAATCATTATCACAACCAAGAAGATTAACAATAATGCTATAACATCGTCTAGTATTTAATATATATGAAAATTTCCCCCAATTGTAGTTTTTTTAAAAATCAGATTCAATCCAGGATCATGAATTTCTGTCCCATTGAATCTGGAATAGTCCCTTCCTTCTTTATCATGACATTATCTGTTTGAGACCTCCAGGCCAGCTTTCTCATAGCATGGCCCACAGGGTAGGTTTAGTGAGCCTTCACATGGTGCTCTGTAACTTGTTCCTCTGTGCGGTCTTTTCTGTAGGTGGAAGTGAGGTCCCAGGCCCTCTAGAAGAGTTCGTACCATAGTAGATGGGGTCATGGGTCCTGACTGCATTTTGTTCCTTCCTATCCAATGAGTATGTAGCCCTTCCCTGTGCTGTGTGACTTGCAGCCCCACTTTGAGGGGAATAGACTTGATTCCCCTGTTAGCACCAAGCACGCCTATGACTTCATGCGCTGGCCGCCACAATGTGGCTGGAGATTAAGGTTAGGGTTACAGTTACAGCTAACCCTAGCGAGGACTTCTGCCCTTGCTTGCAGAAGGCTTAAGAACTACAGCAGGCTTTGTCCTACCTCTTTTTACCTTTATTCTTTTTATTAGTAAATATTTGTCAGACCCCTTGATCACATTCATCGTAGGGATTTTGTACCTGTACGTAATATATCTTGATTCTTTTTTTCCCCATTCCTTTCAACCCTTCTTCCTCTCCTCTTTTACAAAAGCTTTGTTGCCATTTTTTTCCTTCCATTCTCTTTGTTTCCTTTTCCCTTCCTTCCTTTCCCCTCCCCCCTCCCTTGTTCCCCTTCCCACTTGAACATGTTCTTCCTACTTCCCATTTTCCATTATGCTCCTTATTTACCCTTTGGGTTCCTCACACGAGAGAAATGATGTAATATTTAAATTTGGATGTCTGATTTATTTCACTTAAGCTTAAGGCCTCAAAGTACATCCATTTACCTTAAAATGACTCAAGTTTAACTTTTTTTTTCTTTTGTACCGGGGACTGAACTCAGGACCTTTCAAGGCAGGCAGCTGCACCACTGAGCTAAATCCCTGGCCCAAGTTTAACTTTCTTTATGGCATAGTAGTACTTCATCATTCATATGTTAATGGGCAATATGGGCCGTTTCCAAGATTTAGCTGTTTTAAATTGTGCTGTTACAAACATGGGTGTGCATATATTGCCGTGCTATGATGCTTTTAACTCTTTCAGGAAGATACCTAGAAGAGGAGCACCTGGTTCAAATGGAACCTCTAGTTTTAGTTTTTGAGGAATCTGCACACTGATTTCCATAGTGATTTACACTCATACCAGTAATGGAGCAGAGTTCCTTTTCCCCTACAGCCTTGCCAGGATTTGTTATTGATTGATTGCTTGATGATAGCCATTCTTTCTGGAGTGAGATGAAATTTCAGTGTTGTTTTAATTTGCATTTCTTAAAAGACTAGTGATGTTGAGCATTTTCATATATTTATTTGCTGTTGGTACTTTTTAATCTGAGAAATGTATATTCATTTCAGATGCCCAGTTTTTGATTAGGTCTTTAAATTGGGGGATCTTTTATTGGTATCAGGGATCGAACTCGGGTCCTTGTGCTTGCGAGGCAGGCGGCGGAACCACTGAGCTAAATCCCCAGCCCTTCTTTAGTTCTTTATATATTCTAGGTGTTAGTCCTTTGTCTGAGGAAAGCTGGTAAAATATTTTCCCATTCTGTGGGTTGTCTCTTCACTCTGTTGGTGGTTTCTTTTGTGTACAAAAGCTTTTTCTTTTTGGCACCGGGGATCTCGGGACCTTGCACTTGCAAGGCAGGCAGCGGAACCACTGAGCTAAATCCCTGGCCCTTCCAAAGGCTTTTTAATAAGGTGAGGTCCCACTTGTTGATTCTTTGTACTATTTCCTGTGAAATCGAGGTTTTGTTCATAAAGTCTTTCCCTACACCTATGTCTTCAAGAGTTCTACCTATTCTATCTTCTAACAGATGAGTGTTTCTGTTTTTATGTTTAGATTCTTGATCCATTTCAATTTTAGTTTAGTGCCTGGTGGGATATATGGGTCTAGGTTCAATTGTCAACCTGTAGAAAGAGTTTTCCCAGTAACATTTATTAAAGAGGCTTTCTTCCAATGAAGATGTTTGGCCCCTTTGTCAAAGATAAGGTAGCTGAGTTCACTTGGCGTTGTTTCTGCATCTTCTGTTCTGTTCTGTTGATCATTGGGTCTGTTTTTTGTTTATTTGTTTTTGTCAGTACCACGCTGTTTTTATCATGGTAGCTTTGTAGTATAATTTCAAATCAGGGATTGTGTTACCCCCTGCCTTGCCCTTATTGTCCAGAATTGCTTTTGCTGCCAGGGATTTAGCTCAGTGGTTTTGCCGCCTGCTGCACAAGTGCAAGGACCCTAGTTTGATCCCCAGTACCAAAAAAAAAAAACCCTTAAAAACAGAATTGCTTTTGCTATTATTGGTCCTTTTTGGTTCCAAATGAATTTTAGTATTGTTTTTTCTAGTTCTGTAAGATATGCTATTGGTATTTTGATTGGACTTGCATTAAATCTGTATAACAATTTTGGAAGTATGGTCATTTTCACTATTTTGGTTCTTCTTACCCAAGAACAAGGGATATTTTCCATTTTCGGATATCTTCTTTATCTCTTTTTTCAGAGTACTGTAGTTTTCAATGTACAGGTCTTTTACTTCCTTCATTAGATTGATTCCTAAGTATTTCATTTTTTCTGATGCTATTGTGAAAGATAGTTTCCCTAATTTTTCTCTCAGTTTGTTATTTGTGTACAGGAATGCTATTGATTTTTGAGTGCTGACTTTGTATCCAGCTATGCTACTCAATTTGGTTCTTAAACTTAGAAGTCTTTTGCTGGAGTTTTTTGGGTCTTCTATGTAGAGTATCATGTCATCAGCAAATAATGATAATTTAACTTCTTCCTTTCCTATCCATATTCCTTTTATTTCTTTCTCTTGTCTAATTGCTTTGGCTAATGTTTCCAGAACTATATTGAATAGGAGTTGTGATAGTGGGCATTGTTATCTTGTTCCTGATTTTAGAGTGCAAATTTTCAGGTTTTGACCATTTAATATGATGTTGGCTGTTGGTTTGTCATAGATGGCTTTTATCACATTCAGATAATGACCTTCTATTCCAATTTTCTGTAGGGTTTTAAAATGAATGTGAGGGGCCAGGGATTTAGTTCAGTGGCATCACACCTGCCTCACAAGTACAAGGTCCTGAGTTTGATCCCTGGTACCAAAAAAAAAGAATGTGTATTGGACTTCGTCAAATTTTTTTTTTGAACTGGATTTCAACCTGCCAAAGATTAAAACTAGACCCATACCTATCACCATGCACTAAACTAAGATCGAAGTGGATGAAAGATCTAAATATTAAGACAGAAACACTAAACTTGCTGGCAGATAAGTTAGGTAGAATTATTGAAGACATTGGCATAGGAAAAGACTTTATGAACAAAACCTCAGTAGCACGCGAACTAGCACAAAGAATCAACAACTGGGATCTCATCTCATTAAGAAGCCTCTGCACTTCAAGAGAAACCACCAAAAGAGCTAAGAGACAACCTACAATGTGGGAAAAAATTTT